>PVQB02000771.1:0-54259 GCA_002980475.2 Fusarium beomiforme | reverse complement strand
CACTCGCCCTTGGAAGTGAATCCCTCCATATGCAATCCCAAGGGTTCTTCGCCTTTAGCTTGGCCATGTTTCGGGTAATATCAAAGCCTAGTGGATGAGGTTTGGGGTAGATTCGAGCCCGCTGTCCAAGGCCGTCAGACCATAGTAAGATTTTAGCTTGGCCTCATCTGAAGAAGGCTTGTAGATTGAGGAATAAACATGTGTGTTACGTTATAGGTGCTGAGGTGTCACGGAACACGGGGGTGTTGAGTGGCCGGCCTAGGGCCTTGGTGTGTGACATGCCTATTCTGTGGAGATTCAAATCTCATTTGCAACTTGCTGCCAAGAGGCTATTTACAGACTGTCTGCAGAGCTGAAATACAGCACCTGTATGCCAGCAAATGGAATCTTAGGTCATCAACATTCAGCCAGTGAAAGTAAGGAATGAGCTGCTGAGCCAAGCAATAGTGTGTTATTAAAGAGGTAGAAAAATAGAGATAGACTTAATCCCTATAGCTTTCCTGTAATTAATTTACAGGGTTTAGATATAAAGCTGTTAATTGATAGTATTATGTATCTTTCTCCTAGAAAGCTTTCTATTTAGTTTCCTCCTTTACAAAATCTAAAATAGCTATATATAGGATTAATAAATGCGATTATTATATACAGAAATAGTATGCTTGCTGTCTTACCTCGCCTAGTATATTAAGCTTCATATATTTTATTTAAAGCAAGATATATAGCATGCCTTATAACCCTAGATTTTAGGGGCTACGAATTGAGAAAGTTAGGCAGATTCACTGTAGGTTAAATGAAAGCTCGAGAAGGTATTTTTATTTCTCGCTATTTTCTCATAGAACCGAACACATCCCCGTATAAACATGAAGGAGTGTGGGTGGTTAGGAAGAGCTTAACCTGGCCAGGATTATCCCCTTTCCCAAACCAAAGAAAGAAACAATCCAACTGTCATTCATACCCCTCGTCAATTTGATTACCCCTCAATTCCATTGGAAATGCCCTGGACATCGATGTGTCGTTAATAATAATACGCCCACTCTAGTTACAGAGGGCCGTCCTTATTAACCTCGGGTTCCAGAGACGGAGTTTAGACAAAGATGACCTTCTGGTTGCCGAAGGCAGAGCACCACTGGTTCTGGTTGATGTTGTTCTAAATTATTCAGTTAGCGTAGTTCTTCTAAGATCACTTGCTCTTCGCATACTCCTTGGGCATTGTTGGCGCAGCAAACAATGGTGTTTTGAACGTTGCAGCTGCCGATGTTCTTGTTGCACTCGTAGTAGCTGAAAACGCCTCCTTCAGTGTACTCAGGGGAGCAGCAGTAAGCAGAACCACCAGTGCAAGTGACGGTCTGCGTGTTGGTGCGATCGCCACGGTGTCCGCGGTCACCACCACGGGTAGGAGTAGCAAGAGCACCGGTGGCGGCGACGAGAAGAGCGGCGATGGAGAACTGCATTTTGGGAGTTGAAAAGTTGAGATCTCAAAAAGAGAGTATTGAAGAGAATAGTAGATTGAAGTTGTTTGGCTGAGTAGTGAAGACTGAGTGAGTGATGAGGAGAGATAGTTGAAGGGGGAAGAAGGCCCCCTTTATATATCCTTTCCTGCCCTATTAGTTCTCACGAGTCTTTGTCCTTTTTTCTCAACAACCTAACCACAGTCTTACCACTAGACGCTTTGTTCCGCCTCTCAGATGGAACTTGAAGCTATTGAACTCTTTTGCGGCCCTTACGCTATCATGAACACGTACATGATGCTGCCCAAGAGTTGGTGTTGCTGAACCCAATAAACCTCCCACCACTCGTCGAATAGCCAGAAAAGAAAGATGACAAGAGGCTGATTTGAGGCTGAATCTAGGTGTGGTCTAGGTGGGTCCAGGCCGACAGACTTTGAGGCCGGAAGCTTGGACTGTTGCCACGTCGGAGGTGTGAAGCAGGCTCTATAGTCCTATTTACCCCGCTGCTGAACAGGTTGTCAAGGTATTAAACTTAGACACAATGGTAACTATCTCGAGTTCGTTCAGTCTATATTTAGGCCAACCGACAGGCCGAAGAACTTAAGGTTATCTGTTACATCTTGGCTCACCGTAGCTTCCTACAAGCAGCTGTAAGCACAAATGTAGTTGTTATGATAGCAATTATAGCCCAGTCTTATGCCCTGTAGCACAATGTTTAGGTGCGACTGTTATATCATTGCTATAAGCGGGCGGAAGTTGATAATTAGAATCCCTTTGGCATAGCTGCTCACAAGCCTGCCTTTGGCATGTGCTTATGAGTAATTGTGAGGTATGTGCTTATGAGTAATTGTGAGGCATGTGCTTAGGAGTAATTGTGAGGCATGTGCTTAGGAGTAATTATGAGGCATATGCTTGAGGGTTGGTAGCTGCAACCGAAGGTACAGGGCTTGGTTACCCCTTCTTCCGCAGCAAAGCCACCGGAGGGGGAGCATCGTGTTTGTTCTCAATTAGCTGCAACCCCTCCCGGTGCTGCGTTGAAGCCTTATGGGTCTCCAGAGATAGTCCAATATTTTGCCCTGTGGCTTGATGGTTAGGTGCGACCATGTTATCTGAGCGTCAAATTTAAGCCGAAGACAGTAAACAGACTTAGCGCGCACGACGTTCCGACCGCCCAAGGTCTGAGGGTCATTACCATACGATTAAGTCACCACGCATGTGCATATGCCTCAGCTGAATATGAAGAATAAGATGCGTCGCCTATTAGCGGGCAACTTCCGAAAAATAAGGAACGTTGATTGGAGAAGAGATATAAAGGTATAATAATAGAAATATTAAGTGTATAGCTATTTTAAATTCCGTTGGGAGTGAGGAGTAGTCCTAGCTAGCCACATAATTAATCAAAATTATGTCACATATAGTCATATGGGGCGGTAGGCAATGCCCAACGTTTCAAGGAGCTGATTTACCCGTTGGGCCGTTGTTGTTAATCTGCCACCGAGTATTGAATACGAGGCTAAGGAAAGAGTTGTGCACAAATACCGGCCTCCATCTCGTTTGTCCTGTCCTCCTTTCAACATCTCGATCACTCTAGATTTCGCCATCCACTCGTTACAGAAGCACTCTGTCCTGTTCTACCCTCCATTCATCTTTCCACTACCTTTGTGCACTCCCTCGCGCTAGTGATAAACATCAATCATGCACGCTTCCACCATTCTCTACGGGCTCGTCTTCCTGCAGGGCGCCATGGCGTCTCCGGTTGGTGACCGAGGCGTTGAACCTCGGGCCGCCGAGCCTGAGGGCCTTGAAACTCGAGATATTCAGCCTAGGTCTCCGTCTCTTGGGGACTTGCCCTTCACAACCCTGCCATCCCTCAAAAAAAGTAAGTCATGAATGAAAGAATTTGGGTGTTCAGTCTAACGGGAGATCACACCTGAAGAGGGCCAGAGCGGTGGTAGTAGCGATTGCTCGTCCAACCAACAGACATCGGTCTGCTCTTCGGGAAGCGCATACTGCTGTAGCCCTGATGGCAACGGTGGTAGGTAATCCGAATCCCCTTTTTACTATGCGAGGAGTCTTAAATATCCTACAGGTACCAAGTGTGCTATCTCAGACTCTTGCAACGTCGATTCAAAGATCATTTGCTGCAACAATAACATGGGGGTAAGTGGCAGCCTCTTATCCTCGATTCAAGACTTACAAGTTACCTAGTATCAAATGTGCATTGGTGAGATCGACTTCAACATGCCCGTCACCATCAACATCAATATCAACGGAGGCGGAAAGGGCGGCAAGGGCGGCAAGGGCGGGAAATAGAAGCGTTTGTGTTGTCCGGAAGACGATGCCTCCGTATCAAAACGGGTCTGGCGGTGCAACTGACATAGGGCTAGGCTGCCCGCTACTTTCGTTTCTTACGTTCTTTTACCTTATTGAATACCCCGAAGGGTGGAGTCGTTCCTTTCTGATTGTTGTAGTTTATGCAGTAAAAAAATACCACCCTCTTATACCTTTGTTTATAAAGCACACTGCCAATATCATGCACTGCCAGGTTATCGGCTCTGTAGGGAGTGACGGAGGCCGACGGATCTCGGCTTGAAGCAAGCTAGTGGAGCCCGTCATCCAAACCTCCAAATTTGTAATGTGAGCCTCACCTCGAATTGCGGTGTTACTGGCGACTTGAACGGGAGGTCGGAAGCCCGACGAGTCACAATTCAATCCTTGTAACTTTGACAGTAGCCCCGGCAGACCGGGTAGGGATTCGTGGCGCAGGTGCGCTGTTGGTGTCTCTCGGGAAGCTCCATCCACACCGTTTCCTCTGGTGTTCTCAACTGCCGAGTCTCCAATCGGATCGTGGGTTCTAAGATGTACCAATTAATCGAAAAGGTTTCCTGCCGCTGGGCGGCTCCATGGTGTTGGGAGGAAACTAAGCACTAGGCAGGACCAAATTCTCCGGACAGAGTCCCCAGACCGATGAATGGCTACCTCCAGCACATAGATTATTAAACTTCATCGCGGCTCCCCGTTGAACATTATCCACGGGTGGTCTGCTTTATGGCGGGAGGCCAGCTCAACGCCTTCTTAGTAACCCTCATCATAGTCCAATGGTAACCTGTCCAAGGTCTAAACAGGCTTCCCACGAGTAGCAGAGACGGATTTCATAATAGACTTGTTACATAGGAGAATTGGAGTGGTCATAGATGGCAAGCTCTAGCTGGAACAGCTTTACGACTTAAGGCCGAGGTAAGCAGGCCTGGGGGTCCCGGTCCCGCATCTCTCAAACTGACGGTACCCAGGCGTGGTGGTGAATATTCGATAGGTCCAAAGTCGACCCAGAAACGGGGTATAGTGGCCCTCATTGATTGTCTATTTCCCGGCAGCATTAGTGGTGAGCTAGGCCTTCATTTTCTTGTATCGGACCATCGGCAGCAACTCTCGGACCGCTGATTTGAGACCTGAGCAGTTAAATTTGGGGCGGCGGCTGAGGGAGGGCCTGCACGCCCCTGAAGTAGTGGACCTAGTGGCTTAACCCTAATGTGCTAAGAAATACAGCTTGGCGCTAAAACCTTCCACTATTTAGCCAGCCCTTCAGGAAGTCCATAGGTTATATTACTACTAATAGGCAGAGGTTTATGGGCGAGAAGAGTCTGTACTACCGACAAGGATCAGAGCTCGGGAAACAGTAACATCGCCAAGAGATCCAGATCAGCTCAACGCGAGGCAAAGGTCCACTCCCTTTTACTCTTTCAGCTCGAGTCCTTGTCACATCTGACGCTATGGGTATCCCTGCACAAGGCTGGCCTGCGGTCTAAATTACCCCGCAATATATCACCAATAGCGCTTCGACTTCTCGCTGAAGTGAGACCTACATACGCCAAATATTTGATATTGATCCACTTTGTTTTCCATTCAATGCACAAAGGGTGCATAGGAAGATGGTCGGTTAAATCCGTTGATATACAGTTGATCCTAGACCGAAGGGGGCGTACACAGTGATTTCGGCCGTATCAATGGCTGCAATGAACCTCACCCATCAATGAGTCTAATTTTGCGACTGGACTACGAAGTGAGAAATGAAGGAAAGATTTTGGGCATTTTCCGTAAGTAACGAGAACTGGGGAGCATATCCGTTCTTGGTCAAGAAGCCCCTGAAAAGGGAAGGAATCCTTTCCTTCTCAATTAGCTGGTACGCAACCCAGCCCCTGCTCACAACATCAATGAGTATCAAGAGCTTTTTCAGTTTTCCTGACGGAGAGAGTGATGGGGTATGGTGGCTCAATCTGAACAACCCTACTGAGTAGAAGTTCGAACCATCGCCAAGGCTGTCGGTATCCACCCTCTGACTATTGAGGATATCATCGCTCTTGAGAACCGCGACAGCACTGAACTGTTTCCACCCTATTATATTGCCTAATTCAGGTCCTTCAGAACCGTGGGCAGACCCGATGGAATCAATTACATCCCTTAAGAGATTGTCCTGTACATACTACCAGCACTTTGTATCTACGCTGGACAGCTTGTTAGCTGTAACTACTTTCGTTCCTCACACTCCTTTTGAACGATGGATTGGAACATGGGTTTCGCCGATGGGACAGAAGATAGTCGCAAATAGCTTTTAAGCAACTCTAGCTGTCCAGAAGAGGCGATTTGAACATACCAAGACTCTCTGGTGCCCCATAACTGTGCCAGATGTATGAGAAACTCGGGAAATCCTGGATCGGGAGCCCCAAATTAGCTTCAACCCAGTTGGGAAATACTTGGTGAAAAATCCTACCCAGAGCCTAAGACAAGAAAGGCAATCAAACAGCCAAGAGCCTCCCGCTGCTCTAATTACCCGGGGAAGTGGCCGTCACGGTAAATAAGCATGGCTTGCACTAAATCAAGACTAGTGGTTACACTTTCTGGTGATACCATCTTGAGCCGCCTTGCCACGTAAGAGGGAAAAAGCCAGCCACTTAGTAAAAGAAATTCGGGTCCTCGGCATAAGCGGAAGTCGTGATTTGGGAAACGTGGAGCAATTCGTGCCTGAACCTGGTACCTGGGGCCGGAGATCCTTGATCGTTGTCAGCCTCAGTGTGGAGGGAGTGAGATCTTAGTGAGTCAAGGCATTGATGAAAATCCGGGGATTGTCAATGCGTAGATGGATCAGTGCGCTAGCCTCAAGTTGAAACTTCAATGATCAGATCTTGAACAACAAATGTGTGTTAGTGACGTTCTCAATCGCATCATGCAATTGTCTTTCACAAAAGGAGGAGCTCTTTAGACGCTAAGCTATTCCCTAATTTCCGGATAGCCTGAGCAAAGAGGGTCGTCGCAGGGTATCTAAAAATACACTCAGTATAACCTTCCCAGATGTTGACGATAGTGGAAAGGAACACCCGCTCTTAGCACCACAACGGATCCAACGGCAATTGAGCCCTAGTACAATTCGGGTTTGATCAGGGCCCGCATAGAAGTGCCGCAACAGAAAAACGGCCAATTATCTCCGGACACAGGCTTGGTGGTGGGGGCGGTGGGACAGAGTTTATGCTACTGCAAGCCATGCCAATAGCTCGTCGATAGGCCTGTCAATAGTTTAGCAGACAGTTCCGGAACCAATGACTTTGGCGATCTATACAGGGTATTGGAAGTTTAAGAGGGAAATCATTTAAGCAGTTTCGTCATCTTCTTATCATTAAGCCGTGCATCTCGTGTAAGAAATCAATGCGAGGTGATAGCGATGAGTGAAGTAATTCCGAGGAATAGAACCGGAATATCCCTTAGACTTGCAGGTTCACTTTGTCATTGTGACATGAAGTCTCGTACTGGAGTGGGCTTACGGGGTGATGCCGTATTGCCAGGAGATCGACCCAGTTACACATTCCCTTGCATCAGGTACGCAGTGAGACGTGTCAATGGTCCGATGGTAGCAAATAGAAATCGACGGCTCTTGATGCATTACCGTACATGGTGCATGTTTGCTCGTAACGCCTCTCCGGAGCCGTTTCGGTGTGGAGTTCAACCACCAAGAACTTGGAAGAATCAGGCTCGAATTCCATAGACCGAAAAGGAAACATCATGGCGATACTAGCATTAAGTTAAGCGAGGCGGGGAACAATTAAGCTATTGCCGACTCTCTTTCTGTCTTAACTGGACGTTAGAGTTTCAACTTAGGGTCCAAGACACGGTGATCAGACCCTGCAACACCGACATCCGGTCTGCAGTACCCCGCATATCGGCAATGATGGCTTTGAATCTCGTTTCAGTGAGACAACACTCTGACTAATTATTGACTCGAGTACCACCGCATCTTGCATCCAACGTGCATATCCCGAAAAGTTAAACGAAGAGGTTGGTTCACTAATCTAGAAATGCATCTCGCCAGAGCTGAAATGCAGACAGAGAGCTTTCGGCTTCACAGGAGTCGATAATGCAGGTAAACTGCAGTTCTAGAGCCTTATTTGTGACTCAACCACCGCTCGCGTACGGAGGTCTAAACGAGGCCATACAATTTTTCTCTCGATAATCGAATCCCGGGACCAATACTATATTTCCTCCGTCATATGTCGTCAGTCACTGTCATGGACAAGCTACTAAAAAAAGGACTGGTCGTTCTCGGCCCGTAGTCCGCCACCCAGCCCAACACTTCCCATTTGGAAACATCTAGACACCTATTGTAGACTCCACGTTACTTGTTTCCCCTCTACAACCTTCAGGTGAGGCTGGTCTAAAATCTTACCATGATCGGACTGTTGAGGCAAGGGTGCTCAAATATCCCCGAATCGGATCTACCTGGCGCGATGGTACCCAACATGAGGAGACTAGAGGGAAAATCTCACGATATTGTATAGTAAGGTATTATTGAATAAACGGGGCTTCATTCTACATGCAAAGTTCCTGAACGGCAATGAAGTCAAAGGAAGACCGGAGTATATTGCCTCCGAAATAGACAAGCTGCATTGTAGTGTAATTACTCTGATTTTGATACAGACGGCAAAAGAAATAAATAATAAGAAAACAATACATTGACGTTATGATAGCTGGGTTGTTGTATTTTACTAGCGTAATTCTCCAATTCTCCTGCAAGGTACCGATATGCAACTTTGATCGTCCTTTGCTTGGCGCGACACGAGCTGGGAATGTAGCAGGGGTCTTGTTCCACGATCTTAGCTCTTGTTAATTACCCTAGACATGATCGACAAACCCACGAGGCAGAACTGCATTAATTGTGTATGTCCTTTGGCAGATTAGTGAAAGTAATACATGATAAGTGACTGGTAATGCTCTCGCGTGTCTTGTTTCAAAACGACATGCGTTAAGGAATGCGCCAACGATTCTCTAATTTGCATATTCGACTTAGTAGTGATATCTTCCACCAACGATTAAAACTACTGGATTTTTCATAGAGCAATATGCAAATGAAGACCTCGTTCCTCTTTTTGTGTCACTTAATATGAAAAGTCTCAAGAGAGGCAAATGCCAAGTTGGTTACAAATACATTGCCTCTCGATGCACTTTTCGAATTGATTGGCAAACCTAGAACATTTTGATACCGATCAATCCATAGCGATAATCTCCCATTCCGTATGTACATTACGCCTGGTAGCTCTGGAATAAGGACAAACACTCCTGGCCTTTTTCGCAATCCTCTCCAACTTCTCCTTTTCCAACCCCCTAACCATAACCTTCATATGCACCCTGAGCGCCAAATCCAGCGCCTTCATATCGCCAATAAGATACACTGTCGTCTCAACAATACTATCCTCCGGTGAAGTTGGCATGGTGATGCCCTCCTTAGCCGCAACAGCGTTCATGGCAGATTGGAAACAGGCTCCGTAACCAGCAGCGAAGAGCTCCTCTGGATTCGTCTTGCCAGCGTCGCCGGGGCCGCCGAGAGCTTTGGACATTGTTAGGTCGACGTTGAGGTTTTCGCCTTCGACGTGGCCTTTGCGTGCGCCAACGACTTTGGCGCGCGCGGAGTAGAGAATGGGGAGGTCCTTATGATTAGGGCGGGAAGAACCAGTGGAATCGTTTGAACCAGTGGATTTGGGATAGGGATAGGAATCAGAGGAGGCTGATTCAGGTGCACTGGAGGATTCAGAAGCAAGGCGGCGTGTTACTAGCGGGGTTCTGATGAGGGGGGTTGTGCTGGTGCGCAGGGCTGCACGGCGCAGAGATTGGGAAATACGAAGAGACGACATGTTGATTGATTTTTGTTGCAATGGTTGTGAATTATCGCGAAAGGTGGAAGGTCTGTTGAGTCATGTTGATTTTGGTTTTATGATGGCAAAGTCAATCACGTCACCATGAACCCTAGACTTGGGGTTTCTACAGGAACGGGGCCAGTCCAGTGGCCAACATGCGGGATCTGTAATCGATAAGACATTTCAGGTGATTCTACATTGAATCAATACAAGATAATATCGTAGCTTTCAGAAGATGAAAGGGATAAATAATAAGATCAAGCATGCGCTATCAGACCAGGTCAGCGCGTGTGAGTATTCAAGATCGTTGGCAGTCAGATCTATTCGATTGTGATTGGATATTCACTCCAAAATATGGGTCGTCAAGCTAAGGCTGCTCCAAGGCTTCGCAACAAACAAACATTAAGCCATTAATTATCTGGGGCCCGAAAGCCGAGTTGATGAGCAAATGAATTACAGCCAGTTACAGGATCAGAATTGGAAGATAATCGTTCTTTACGTCTAGAACAATGCGGGACACGGGCCGCTCAGAGATGCAGTTGGTGGCCCTCGCGTCGCGTAGGCGTTGACGCGATACGCAGCCACTATAAAGAACAATGTCTAGTGCCTCGACCCTTAGAGGAACAATATCTAGTGTCGCGTTTGGAAGCAAACAAATGTTGAGTTCACATGAAAGTACCAGAGTCTACAGTAATATAATTAAATTGATCGCCCGTGATGTGATCCAGTCGCAAAGTCGATTATCGCTCAGTCACATCAACGATTGACGAATACCTGCATGCAATTGCAACCAACTTTACGATGGACACCAAGCTCCCTTTCCAGCAAACAACAGCCACGATCTACAATGACAACAAGTGGCCGAGCATCGTTGCCGCTGGAGTTGTTGCCTTGACTTCCGTACTGGTTGTCGCTTTGCGGTTCTGGAACACGAGTCAAACGCCCAAGGTCAAAATACTGCTCAAAGATGAAATCAAAAGTGCAAGACAACGGGCGCTTGAATACTGCTTCAATCCTAGAGCCGTCATGGCGAAAGGCTACGCCAAGGTATGACAGGGATTGCCGCAATGGTTGGTAGTGATACTGACAGAGTAGTTCAAAAATGAGGTCTTTGGTCTAGATACGCAAGATGGTACGGGTCACGATGAAAGACTATCCAGCTTAGCTGACATGTGTATAGGCGTCAAGATAGTCATTCCACCAAGGTTCCTTGACGAACTGAAGAGCCACCCGGCCCTAAGCTTCAAGGTCTCGATTGACAATGTCAGTTCCATGGGTCAACCTACGCAACATAAAGCTGACTGATTAGGACATGCAAATTGAATACACGCACTTTGGAGGACCCGCAGAATACGTTATCCACGCCATAAAAGCCAACTTGACAGGATCACTTTGTGAGTATTCTTTTGATCAGCATGAATGTGGACTGACCATATCAGCTGCCTTCACGCCACTGCTCCATCGCATGGTCCAGAAGAACATGCCCAAAATTCTTGGAAAATATAACCGTTTGTTTCCCACCTCCATGTACCTATGTAGTAACTAAATGTTTCCTAGACTGGACTCCCGTCAAAGTCCACGACAGAGTACTCCGCCTCATTACCACAAACAACGCGCGCGTCTTCCAAGGCACAGCCGCCAGCCTCGATGAAGAATGGCTCGAAGCATCCACCGGCTACGTCCTAGCCTGCTTCGACTGCATCCGCGCCCTCAAGCAATGGCATCCTTGGCTCCGACCCCTCGTGTACAGATTCATCCCTGAGCGGGCCGCCATCAAAGACCAATGGACCAAAGGTCGCAAGAGGGTCATGGCGTCTATGCAAGAAAGACAAGCTAAGGGCGGGAATTTGGAGGATCCGCCTACAATGCTGGATCACCTGAGTAATGGGAAGAACGAGCCCATTGCGAATGACATTGAGTTGCAGTTGCTGCACCAGATGACGCTGATTGCTGTTGGGACCGTAACCACGTTTTCGTCTACGACGCAGGCTATTTATGATCTTGTTGCTCATCCTGAGTACATACCTATTCTTCGGGAGGAAGTGGAGTCTGTGCCGAGAGATCAGAATGGGAACTTTACCAAGGAGTCGACGATAGCGATGGATAAGCTTGACAGTTTTCTAAAGGAGAGTCAGCGCTTCAACTCCCCTGATCTCAGTATGTTCATATAATAGTCGATTGTTTCTTCCATAGTACTAACAGCCTATAGCGACTTTCCAACGTGCAGCAATTGCAGATATGACACTTCCAGATGGCACATTTGTTCCCAAGGGTACCAAGCTTGAGATCAACACTTGCTCCATACACAAGGACCATGAACTATACGAAAGCCCAGAGGAATTTGACGGCCTTCGCTTTCACAAGTGGCGGAAGGCTCCTGGCAAGAAAAAGAAGTACATGTATTCCAGCAGCGGAATAGATGATCTATCTTGGGGCTTTGGGCGACATGCATGCCCAGGAAGGTACTTGAGCGCTATCAACATCAAGCTCATCATGGCCGAGCTGTTGCTGAACTATGATATCAAATTGCCTGATGGAGTCAGCAGGCCTGCTAACATCGAGTTTGAAGTCTTGGTAAGTTTTCATAGGGTGGTTACATTAGAGCTGGTTCTAACTTTTATAGTGCTCTCCAGACCCTGACTTTGAGATCCTTCTGAAAAATAGGGAACACTAGTGAATGCAATAACAGTTGGCTTAAAGATGCCACAGGAGATAGAGGCTTGGTAGAAGAACCGTTTTTCGATGTTCGAGGAATCATGAATCATGCGTGCCAGTGATGTACGAAAAGTTGGCATTCGTGACTTTGGTCTGCTAAATTGTAGTCACCATTGAGGCTCAGATCATGATGCAGAGTTGGTTCGCTAGGATGTCACTTCTTGAGCTGCACTGAGAGCCAGTGACGACGCCAAGCCGTATCAAACAATGCCGCGCCATCGATCGCACGTAGAATCACCGCCCTCCACGACGGGGCCCGGGAAAACTCTCGAGATAGTCGACTAAAGACAACTTGAACTTGACAAATCTATCTCTAAGTAGAGAGATATTGATAGGATTAAGCCCCAAAGCAAATCGAAAGCAAACTTGACAAAAATGCTGGTTAAAAGCAGTTGAATAATTATAATGGTTTTTCCAAAAACACGATTAAAGTCATTCTTTTTATTATTTAGTGATTTCTAAATCTTCATGCTGCCCATGACAATTAGTCTCTTTGTTTCTCAGCCTTCATGTCATGCTGCTTATTGACATGTTCCACATCAAGATCCTTCCCAACAGCAAGCAAGTCTCTGTTAATAATCGCTCGAATGTGGAAAGCAGCGCAGATAAACCACACAATAACCAAAACAACAGTCAACACCGACGCAAATATCTTGATACCTCTCGAGGATAGAGCAGTTCCGACATTGATAGTCGCAAGAGCGAGACCAACGTTGGGGAAAACAAGTGCCCACCAGCTTAAACTGAACTCCATCCTTCGAACGGCGCGGAGGACAGACAAAGCAGAGAGAGCTGAAAACCAGATGGCCATGAGCCAGATGAAGAGTCCGGCTGCAACGGACATTCCGGACCATAGTTCGCCGGCGGGAATACTTGGTGTGCTGAGAAAGTCGTCGGGAAGAGCGGACTTGGCTTGTGTACCAAGCGCAATCAGACCGGCACACGTAAACGCTATACATGTCAGTATCAGTATCAGACTCCAGATATCTGAGACCTTACCTGTTGGTCCAACAGCAATAAACATGCCAGGCCTCTTAGACGCATCAGGCAACTTGTGCTGAATCAACCGCGACAAATAAACCACATAGATAAACAGCGCAAGCATCCATCCTAGTCCCTGCCCCATCAAACCCGCCACGATAATCTGCACCGCACTCCATTGAGGTTGACTCCCCGCAATCTTGGCCGCCAAAATCCCCGTCACCAAAAACGGATACGCAGGCAGAATCCACGCCGGCAACGCCTCCGAAATATCAAGCCGCTCCGTCTCGAAGATAATATGGTACTGCGCCACTGCTACAACCATCTCGCACGCGTAGTATATCCAGAACACGACCCTCATCGCAGTCGTAAGCCAGGGGCCCGTCTCAGGACCGCCATACGATTGTGCGCCGTTTAGGATCAGCGCGATAGAGACCCAGAATGCACCGAAGAAGAAAGATTCAGAGGGGTGGTGTAGACTTGTCGAGAATGCGCGTGGTTTCATTGCGAAGCGCGCGATGATGAGCGCTGTGAATGTGACGAAGAGTATGAGGTTGAGGATATAGAAGATTTTGCCGATGGTTTTTAGACCAGTGAATGTATATGGTTGTTCGCCGATTAAATTGGCCAAACCGCCTGTAGACATTGTACACGGGAACCAACTCCACGTTACACGCACAACACGGTCTTTTAGTCGTAAAGGTCGAGGTGCATTCTTTGGAAACGCCCTATCGCGTGCCTCAGCTCCAGATTCGATGTCGACGTGACGACCATTCATGTTGCCTGCATAACCATCCCCTGCACTGTCATCATCGTGCCGGTTAGTGTGTTGTGACATTTTAATCGCGAGAATTTTCGTATAGGGAACAACCTACTGGAATAATTCTGGAACCATTTATTTTATGTATTTGACCCAAGACATTAGGTTCCTTGATTTTTTTTACTCTTGGCTTCGTGACGCAGGCCAAGATGTCGTCACTTGACCCAGTGTAGATCAGAATTCTGGGCTAAAACTCCACTAAAAGGGCGCTGAGAATTAGCGCCAAGGCTAGGAGACGGGAATCGGCACGATAAGATAACAGGCAGCGAGTCATGGATCTGCGGCTCCGGATGTTTCTGTGGATTTCCTACAACGACGCTGCTAAGCTTCTTATTTATCGAGACTATTCTTATAGTAAATTAGATCAAGTATTGACTAATTGCAAATAGAAAATTGCTGAGATCGGAAGGTAGGAGATCCGAGGTCAAGAACTTAATATAAAAATATTTTAATAGCAATCTTATCTCACTGTCTTGAATTTCCATGTTATAACTGCTCCTTGGAAAGAGGCATTATTACCAAGATACCTTGTGAGTTTATGTTGAACACACGTGAACTGAGACTGGAACCAATTGGCAATATGAGTATTGAAGAAAGTAGGATGTATTAGATAGAAAGAGTTACTCGCTCACTCATCATATCCTCCTAACAAACCCGCAGTTCCCAATAAGAATACCTTCAATTCCCAGATGCCGAAGTCTCGTAAGTCCCGCCGTTCGACTCCAAGTCCCAACTCATCCATATCCATAAAGCAATCCCAGACGACGCCCGATTTATATCCCTTCTATTATATTGTCATTATATCATAATTCCATTTGTGTTATCGTCCTTCCAAAACTCTTTGGCGGCTACAAGTGTCAGCAATGCAACGATGACTCATTTGTGCTCACAAACAATCCGGCACGTACCTCTTCATCATTAAACATATCCATGAGAACTCTCCGATCTTAACAAAGCCACTCCCACCGCCATCATCGCTGCAAAAACCACGCAAACTGCAACAATCAGAATCGTCGCATACTTCGTCCACTCGTCCCCATCAAGATGCCGCATATCCTTCGTCCATTCCGGCATATTAATCGAACCACCTTGCACCAACCAAGCAACAACCCAAATCATAATAACAACGACGGTGAAGATGAGTTGTCTGGCATTTTTAACAGCCTGTATAAACGGTTGCGCTCTAGATTTCAATTTAGTCTTGGGCATTTTTTTAGGCAAGAAAACGGTGTAGGGCTGGGCTAGGTGAAAGGTAGGAAAAAAAAGTGGCATCATCGGAATTGAAGTAAGGTATATCCCCCGCGTATGTTAGATCACAAGACGTTTCATGGCTGAGCTGATTGACGTGATGCGTTCTTATTCGCTTGTTGGCTTGTTTAGGGCGAATCATATTGGATTTCGGATGCTTCGGAGGGTGGTTCAGCCGCCAAGAAACGTATGTTTGACCCCACCTTTTACTTGTAACAAACAAGGCAGTCAGTCATGTTTGCTGACGGACATGGATCTCGGGGTCCGGAGACGACAAATTCCCCGAGAATAGGACGGCAGATCATCGGTATTGTCTTCTACCCTGCCGCGGGCTTCCATCAAAATCTTTTGAGCAAGGTTCGATAACATGAGTGAGAGTTAACTCCGTGATATATCGATATATCGTATAATTAAAGTGTCCATTAAGTCTTGTCCCCAACTATTTCTTGTCGTACTGGGCGAATGGGACTGACAGAGACGCCTATCATGGCACACATGAAAGTGGTAGAAAGATGGGAACCCGGGATGAGTCAATACTAGAGCGACAAGGAACTAGAGAGATTCAGTTAATGCTCTTTTTGTTCCTGCTAAGCTAACTTGCAATTATTTCTAGAGTTTGATGACATTTGACGTCGCTGTGCGAGTTTTAAGACTCCATGATATTTTCTGAACTCCATTGCAGTTAGCTTAAGGACGAGGGGCTCGAGGGCTAAAGCGTTCACCTTGAGCAGAGCTGCATTCATTACTGAGAATTACTGAGAATTACTGAGAATTACTGAGATACGCCCGCTTGAGAGCTTCAGCCTCCCGACAAACGCAACAATCGCGTGCTTTAGGTCTGAGATATTGCTAGATCAAATAAGATCCTTTTGACCGCCCCAATGTGCTCAGGTGACAACAAGAAGACAGTATTGGCAGCAAGAATTCCAGCTGCAAATGCGACGGTCACTGAAATGACCATTTTTCTTTGACTCTCCATGGGGACGAATCCGTAGGGGGGGACGGTGACGTTGTGTGTGATAGTGCTCAGAACCAAAATATTAGCAGTAGGAAGCTAGAAGTGGTAGAAAGAAGAAAAAAGCTTCCGGGAAGAAGGGAAAAAGGGAAGGTGAGAAGAAGGGGAAGCCAAGCACGCAAAGCGTTATTAGTAATCACTCTTTTTTATTATTCGAAATCACTATTGTTTGAGGTATTGAGAGCTAATTCTGACTGAGCGCATTACTAGACTCAGTATTGAGAAGCCTCAATGGTGGGTGATAATTGCCAGGACCGAAAACCGCCTTCTCATTTTCTTAGTTCGCTGCGCAAAGCATATGCTCATATCCTACTGGTCCTGAAATAGATACCTGCACCACCAAGTTGAAAGCTCGTGCGGCACACTTCCAGACATGATAAATCTTCTTCTAACTTGTGAGCGCTATTTTCCTCTCATTGCGTGCGTGAACCGTTGATAGTCTATCCTTATCGAATGGGCCAGATTGGACAGCCCATGTCAACGGAAGCTGCGAATAAATCCATTCAAAGGTTATTGATTGAAACAGTTAGAATAATTAGCTGATGAATTGAGTGATTTTCATTGCGGAAGTCAACACCAGAGGGAAGCTTGAACTTGCTTCCCTTGAGATCTTTCGTGGTATGCAAGGAATCAACTTTTGGTTGCGGACATTTCTTCTGGAAAGTTCACCAATAGGCTCAACTACTGGTAAAACTGTATTTTGGAAATTCTACCTAACAAGTAAAATGAGATTTCTCCTGTGTTGATTGAAGCCTATTACCCTTAGAGAGCTATGTGACTGGATCTTGCATTAAGCTTTGCAGAGTGATTGTTTCTTCTTAACGCTAGTAGTATTTTGACGAGAGATACCAAGCCACGACATGTGATAGTTTAGAACAGAAACTATTTCTATTTGTAGTATCATTGAGCACTTTCTAGCTTCTTGTGATTTGACCATTGCGTGAAACGCCAAGTGATAAAACCATTCTTACTTTATAGCGACAAACTTGCAGCGTAACTCAAAAATCAAGCAGAATCTCAGCCGAAAATCTATAAATAAAGAAGCACCTCCCTTCAATTCTCGTTCTTCAACCAACTCACTCTTACTCTTTCACAAACACACAACACACACATACACTCCCACTCTGCTTAGAGTCAACCTCAAACTCAACCCAACCAACCAACCAACTAACAAATACTACCAACTACACACCAAACTCATCAACATGTGCTGCTGCTTCGGCGACGACTCCTCCGACACCTCCTCCACCGGTCGGCCCAAATTCAAGGGCCCTCAAGGCCATGGAACTCACTTCAAGCGCGGTACTCTGCGCAGCAATTGAGGGGGCGAGGGGTCACACCTCCAGCGCGGTACTATGAGATAACGAACATTTAAGGCAGCGATATGCGCCTTTTGCAGATGGTAGGTTAGCATATTGTCTTTGTACTTACTTCAACATGCTGACATCTTTAGCCCCACCTCTTCGCTCACATACTTTGTATGACGGGTATTTGGAAGGATTGCATACGGTTGGACTCTACTGCAAATGTACGGTATCTCATGGAAGGTGTGGCACCCGCGGATTGAAAGGGCTGTAAAGAAGTGGGGTTTGTTTTCGTTCGACGACTTTTCCTTGCACTTCGGCCTTATAAAAATAACATATTAGACCTTGTGTTTCCCTCTTGGCTGGCTACCTAGGAGCTAGCAGGGCGCCAATGGTCACTCAGTGATGGATCAAAACCTCTTGTACTAGATACAATTCATTCACTATTACAATAATGCATTTGGGAATCGGATGTGATATTGTGATGCCAATAGTGTTTATCAACTTCGTTCTTGAAGCCCATGTTACGTTCCCTGACCTGTCTGCCTAGAGCCTCAGCCAGTCTGATAGCCTGGATGGCACTGCGGATTGAACGTCCTTGCCCATACGGAGGTTCATCGTACAATCAAATCCTTTCCAGTGCCATCCCGAACAAAAAGTCGTATGATGACTTCTTGATTATACAAGTCACCCAGTCCTACAAATACAGATACAGAGCCTATTGCCCGACACGCTAATCAATAAGGCAACAATGGTAATGCCACATGCAAGGCTTTTCTTGCCAACTTTCAAGGCAGATGCTACTTGTACACTCAGAATGTCTCTCAATTCGTCAGGCCTGGAGACTCTGGGGCTTATTTCTACGACAGGGCCTGTCCTGGTGAATCCACGACTACAACATCTACTGTTGAAAGCTCTACTACAGAGGCTTCTGTGACTGAGACATCTGCTTCTGAGGCTATCACTACTTTCGAAATATCTACAGTCGACGATACAACCACTACAGCTGACGCTTCGACCACTACTTCAGCTGCGCCAAGGCCCGAGTGTGCTATCCCAGGTTATGCCAGGGAACAAGCTTATAGCTCAGGCACATTGTCGGACACGAGCTTTAGCGCTTGTCGCAACCTCTGTCTCGGTGATAGTCAGTGTCAAGCATTTGAGCCCTCCCAATCAGGCAACGATATTTGTTCCCTGTACAAGAAACCTGTCGCTCAACTCGTTAATTTTGATTATAACAGTTCAGAATACTTTTACGACAGAGCCTGCCTTGGCCCTTAATAGTCGTGACTGACAGAAGATTTGAGTCTTTTGGGCTAGATGTTTGACTTGTTGAGTGTACTTCTGTACCAATTATTTTGATATATATTTTACTTTCAAGATTAATTTTATTGCGTGGACTGCCGGGCTTCGGCGTTCAAGCCGTAGTGGAGTCCTGAGGGGCTAACTGAGCGGGTGGAGACGGGGATCTCCAAGGCGGCAGAAGAATACTCCGTGTCTGAAATCTGGGGAAGCAAGTAACATAGATAAGGTCAACGTGACATTAGAATAATAGAAGAAACAAAAAAATCACACGCAATTGTACCAAACAATCGTCTTCATCATGGCATCTGAAAGTCAAGAACAACGCACCCTTCACCTTGTCGGCATTGGCGTTGGTCACTCAATCGCCCCGCCAATGCATAACCATATCGCTCAATCTCTCGGACTTCCATGGACCTTTTACGCTACGGAATGCGCAACTCTGGACGACCTCATGGATCTGGCGAGAAAAGAGACCACTGCCGGTTTGGTCGTGACAATGCCTTACAAGAACGCCATTATTCCCCGCCTTGATGCGTTAGATGACCTTGCCGCCACTATCGGCGCCTGCAACAACGTCTACCGCGATTGGGAAGATCACAACAAGCTACGGGGAACCAATACTGATTGGCGCGGCATCAAGGGATGCTTACTTGAGAAGGGAGACAAGGCTGGCGAGCCCGTTCTGAACAAACCAGCGCTTATTGTCGGCGCGGGAGGAGCCAGTCGAGCTGCTGTCTACGCACTCAGCTCATACTTCAAATCTTCAGTGATTTACGTCTTGAACCGCGATGAGCAAGAAGTAAAAGATCTCATTCAAGACTCACAGAAGCTTTCACCTGTACCGGAAATCATCCACGTCAAAGAGGGAGAAGCCCAGAAGCTCGAGACACCATACTATGTCGTCGGCACAGTGCCTGACTTTGAACCCCAGACTCCAGAGGAACTTGCTGTTAGAGCAAACCTGGAAGAGTTTCTTTCTCGTCCCGAGAAGGGAGTTTTACTGGATATGTGCTTCAAGCCTAGACGAACGAGGATGATCAAGTTGGCGGAGCAGAAGGGATGGCCGACTGTGGAGGGAACTCATGTTATCGGGTATCAGATTGAGGAGCAGTGGAGGCTTTGGGCTGGGGAGGAGAGGGTTAAGAAGCTTGATCGGGAGGGAGCGTGGAAGGTGCTTATTGACTCGGCTGAGAAGAGCCCTGGTATCAATTTCTAGATTTGCGCTAGGATATAATTAACAACCTCAAAACCTTTCCATCTGTACATACGCCTGACTACGAGTATCCTATAGTAAGCCCTTGAGAATTAAGATTGTCGAGCTGAGCCCTGATGTAGTTGGAATTGAGAACTGTCAAGTTGGCGAACTACAAATAACATCTTAAATAGAACATCCCGCAATTCATTGTATAAAATAACAGGAATTGAGCACTTGATTTAACTGCTTATGTTGCCTATAAAGGTCGACTAGTCCAGCTTAAGCCTCTCAACAAACTTCTTCCACGCCGCAATACCTCTCTCCGCATGTTGTTTTGGCACATCCTTCCCCTCCTCAGACATGGTTCGCGAGAAGAGCTCCATCGACACATATCCCTTATAACCCATATCATGAATCAGCACTTTGGCAATATCTTCAACTGGAAGATAAGCGCCTCGGTCTGTCTCATACATGTAGGCTCTGGCATTTCGGGACCAGTTCATGCGGGCAGGATTTCCATCCACGTGGAATGGATGGCCTTTGACCAAGGGAGTTTCCATTCTTTCAGCATCGACGACCTGGATGTAGAAAACCTTGTCTAGAGTCACTTCCTTCTTAAGTCTCTCTAGAGATTCTTTGAGATCCTGGTCTGCGTTGGGTGTCTTGCCCGTTGGAGAAGCAGGGTCTCCCCAGACACGGCCGGCGATATTGAAGGTATCAAGGCAAAGACCAAAGTTGGGTCTATCAACCTTCTGGGCCACTTCCCATGACTTCTCCCACGTGTCAACATGAGTGCTCCAGCACAAGGCCTCGTATGCGAAGCGAATGGGAGGTTCTTCTTTGATACCCAGGTCGGCCAGCTCGACCAAGTCACCGACAATGACGTCCATGTCACCGGTCAACTGATCAGCCGGAAGGAAGTTCGCCGGAATCTGGATTGTGTTGGTCCCCAGAATCTTGGCAATCTTGAACCACAATTTGATCTTTTCAATAAGTCGAGCGTGCTGCTCACGGTCTTTGAGACCCTCATAGAACAGAAAGGGCTGGAGGCCAATAACTGTGAGACTCACGCCATCCAGCAACTCTCGGATATGAGATGTAGCTGAGAGGATCTGGTCGTTGCTAGGTGTTTCGACATCATGTAGTCTCTTTGCTTCATACTCGATATCTTCATAGAAGACTTCGATGCCTCGGAAACCTTGCTCTGAGGCTTGTTTAGCTTTGTTGGCAAAGTCGTGAAGCCATGCCCGACCGAGTGAGGCGGATAGAATGGCAGGCTGGTATGAGCTCATTTTGGTAAAAAAGGATTCTAGATTAATCTGTAACGGTAGTTTGATAGTTTATTCAGGGTCTGGATCATATGTGTTCATGGAGTGGGATGATGTTGCTCAAGACCAAAACGGCGAAGTTGAGGCGGCAAAATCCTAATCCGGTAAAATGGGCCCCATATCCGAGGTCTATGGTTAATCCATTATCCAAGATTCTGCAGGCGGTGATCTATTGTATTTTGCCACGAGAAATGATCATTACGGTCGACCAAGAGAAATGCTGATTTTCTGAGATCCAATTATGGACAGCACGACATGTATGCCCCAGTGGTGGGTAGGACTCCTCAAGCAAACAAGACAATACTACCCATCTCAAACTCTGAGCTATTAGGTCCTATGTAAATCTTATTATTGTCTTTCCCCGACACCGATCCAGGCAGCAAATCAGATCTGAAGTCCAAAAGATTGAAAAGGGAAGTTTGCATGAGAATCTGAAAAATGTTCATAAGAATTCACAATCCAAAGTGTCTATGAACCAGCAACACCAGCCATTCGCTCTTTATATGCTTTGAAAACCTCTTCCCTCATAACAGTAGCCGGCGCTCTCCTCGTAGTGAACAGTTCAAACTGCATCATTCCCTGCTCTGGTAGAACCTGCAGGCCATCAACAGGAATCCATCCCTTCTCTGCCAGTGACTTTATTTGTGTAAGTAGCGGAGTTTCCAGTGGTGTGTATGAAAGCTATTATCATTTGTGAGCTTGGTCCTGTCATAGTATATAGAGTTAGTGCGTACCTCGATCGCGACACCACCAGTTGGGCTTGAGAGCCAGTGATCTGGAAGACTCGTGTCTACTGAACATTGACCACTGACTTCCTGTGTTGCGACGCAAGAGACTATGATCGTTGGCAGATTGATGTCGTCGGGCCACGTATCCTGCTTGGAATCGATGATCCTGAAGACAGGAGAGTCCTGCATGTCACTATTCAACTCAGCGCCCACTGATGAACCATCCGGGCCTTTCGCGGCAGCCTTTTGGCTCTCAAACTGCTCTATGAGTTCTTCTGCTCTTGGCCGAGTGCGGTTATGAATAAGAATAGTCTTAACGCCAAGCCGAATAAGAGCGTATGCAGCAGCACGAGCCATACCTCCCGCACCAATGATGAGCCCTGTTGTCCGTCGTCTGACTGCATTAATGGGAGATAGATTCCGCTGAACGCAGGTATGGATGCCTATCCAATCGGTATTCTCACCGAAAAGTGCCACTGTTGGCCCAGCTGTGTTTCTGTGAAGAAGTGAGTCCATGGTAGGCGCCTTGAGACATAGTAGAGTATTCACAGCTCCAATCGCTTTAGCCTCTTCGCTGAGAAAGTCCAATCTTGGTATTATAGCAGTCTTGAAAGGCGCAGTTATACTCGCACCACCAAAAGTGTTATCTTTGATGAGTTCGAAAAGCTGGTCCATTGATTCGTGAAGAAAGATACTGTATCGATGTGGCATGCCCAGTAGCTTAAAAGCAGCGTTGTGCATGGCCGGCGACAAACTCTGAGATGTACAGTTTCCGTAGATACCGAAATACTGAGTATCTAGCAAGAAGGAAGAAAACACTGCTTTCTGGGCCTCTTGAACTGTCAGGAGAGAATTTGATGGACAATTCGGTGCCAGCTTTCGTACAAGTGGATGTGTGACGGGACTGAGAATCGGGTTGAGATAGCAGGACATGCGCCCAAGACGACCGGTGTTGTACGCTATTAAGGGAATGTTGTGCTGTGGTGAGGATGTAACGCGATGGATAAAGTGCTGCGCGGCGAAGTTGTCCTCCAAAGATCGAGCTTCTTGGCAAATACGGACGATATCGCATCCAAGGCTTTGGGCTCGTTCAATAATCGCCCATTGCTTTGGCGAGTTCCAGCCATCATTTGAAGGGTCGGAGACGATGTGGTGTCCGATGATTTTCGTTTGCCCTTTTAATGCGACAAGTTCCTGGATCTTGGCGCTGTCGCATTTTAGATCCACGCAGAGATACTCAGGTGCGAGGCGCAGCCCGTGGTGCAAAAGCCCAAAGTACTCGTCCTCAGAGATGTTTGCTTCATTCCCATAGATATCAACATGGTATAATATGGGAAGCCTTATGTTTCTCCTCGCCACGAACAATTGCCTGCTGATTCTGTCTGCAGCTGTTTCATCAAGACCAGAACCCTCGTTGCACAGACTTGAAACTGGTATCGTGAGTTCCAGAGCATCTGCTTCAGTGTCCAGTCCTCGGAATTCGGAGACAAGCGTTCTGAGTGTCGATAGTGGCAGAGACAGAGCGTATGTAAACTTTCTCGTCTCGAGTGGGATGGATGAAAGGCTATGCTTCGCTTTATACTTGCTGTAGCAGTCATCTCGCCGCGTGATGCTGTATATCAGCTGGAGAAAGTCTTCCTCGACGTTCTTGAGCGCCAGTGCTCGGGGAGATAAATCACCACGTGAGGATGCCGAGTCCTGTTTGCATATGGATGTGTCGGAGATATTATAGAACTCGAAACTTGATAGTTTCCGATACGCTGGCGCTGCGCGACGTGTGATATCTCGAATAGTCTCCACGTCGAATACACGCAGATGCCGTTGGATCTCTTCAGCATCTCGCAAGATATAGATGATGAGGTGATCTTTCGCGTACTCTGCAAGCCACTCTTTACCTGTGCCTTCGACTGCTCCAGGACCACAGACAATCACTGCGCCAGTGGGATTGTCGAAGAGCATAGATCTCATCAACCTTAGCTCTTCTTGCCGATATTGAGAGATGCCATTAGTAGACTTGTATACTGCTCGTGAGAGACCAGTGGCTTTGTAAAAGTACTGATCTGAGTCGAGAATTTTAAAGCCCAGTGCGCTTGAAGCCATGACTGCCAAAGTTGACATACCGCTTCCTCGCATGCCAATGAGCGCGATGGAAGCATTTGACGCATAGCCTTGCGTCCCTTGTGAGGTCCCTGGGCTACATGTTCTTGTATGTGGTGTCTGAGGTGTTGGCATTCTCGAAGGTCCTAACGGACTTGTGATGGTGGAGGTCAGCATTGTCTCTGGCTGAGGCGTGCTGGGACTGGTAATGTTTTGCGGATACATGGCAGATTAATCCTAGCCTGAGTGCTCCAGAGGTGCTTGAGACAAAGATGGCGATGCCCAAGGCGCAAAGTCTGGCCTCACCAGGTTCGTGTGTACATAACAACCATGGCCATGTTCTCTAGCGGCTCGACCGAGCTTTTGCCTTCGTGTGTATAATGATACTGCCGACCATTGATGCTCGCCCAGGGTAGACAAAGTCTCCACGACTCAGTTCTAGCCAATGAGAACAAGGCGGCAGAAGTCTTTTCCACCTCACCCAGATTCTTGGGAATGGGGCCCCAGTCCCCGCACGACGCTTACTGGATCAGGAAAGGGTCCAGCAAGAGCTTCGAGATGACTGAGTCTGATCAATTTGAGCGTCGAGGCAATCTCAATCTGCCCGGCGTCAACATTCGGTAGTTGAGGAAGGCCTAAGTATGACCAGAGAATAAGGAGCTTCAGCTCTCAATGCCCCACCATGTCGACAACTTCCCCTGAAGCGAAGAGCAGAGACCGCCCAGATGCAATCCCTCGGGGTTCAAAACGACCAAGGACTGATGCAGAGGGCTCAGACAAGGGGCTGAGTGGGAGGAATCGACATCGTGTTACACGGGCTTGCAATGAGTGCCGGAGACGAAAGGACCGATGCGGTGGTCAGCGGCCCTCCTGCAAGTCATGTGTCGAGAATAATCGCACTTGCAGTTATGGACCCTCAAAGAAACGGGGACTTCGACCAGGTTATGTGAGAGGCATCGAAACATTGCTAGGTCTGATCTTCAAGAGTATCGATGGCAGTGAAGCATGGATATGCGGACTTCTTGAGGGTGATACTCATGCAAGATCTTTCTGTCCTGTGTCTGACCTCCATGAGTCCAATATCTCAGTCGATCTCTTACTCGAAACATGGCACAAATCCTCGGTATCCAAGAAAATGGGGTCTCTTCTCAATGCGGAGGGAGAGTTTGACGAAGATGGTACCGAAACAAGTCAATATTTCGATACAAAAGTAATCGAAGGCCTCGCACTTTTGACGTCAGCAAGCAACACTGCAGGGGCTCCCATGACACCAATGGACACCAACACCACGCAACCAGATATACCCTCTTTCGACCTATCCCCCCTTCCATTAGCGGCACCTTCACCCGCTGAACGACCTATGCAGGCTCAATCCCAGACATCAATGCATTCTCCATCAAAACCCATATCAAACCACTCCCTCAATTCTCCACTCCCTATCCCTGACCTTCCCAAGAACTGGTCATATCTCCTGGACCTCTACTTTGAGACTACCCATTGCTGGTTTCCCATATCACAAAAACATGAGCTCTTGCGTGCTGCTTACACATTATCTAATGGACCATCGACAACTGCCAGCAGTTCGCTCTCGTCAGGCGAATTGGGTTTTCTTCATGCCGTCCTAGCATATGCCTCATATCAATCCACTACCCTACTGAATACTTCCCGAGATGCTCGGGATAAGACCTCTTCGCTGAGGTCACCACAAGATCTGATAAATACTTCTCTTTTTGCAGATGCATCTCACTACAGTCTTGGCCACGTTCGAGCCCTTCTGATCATATGTCTGTTTGAAATGGATCAAAAAAACTGGTCTCTTGCATGGACTGCGATTGGCCGTGCAGTATATACAGCGATATCAATTGGTCTGATATCCCAAAGTACAGCGACAGATCCATCAACCCGTGACGGTATCAAACGCACAATCATGGGCTGTGCAACACTGGAGACCATGGTTGCAGCACGGCTCAATACTCTTCCTTGCCTCACATCCCCCAACACTTCACTTCTGGGCGGTTTGTTGACTGATGGAAACGAAGAATGGGAACCATGGCAGCCCAAGATTCTTACAGAGCGCGAACAACGGAACTCAAGCTCGCATGTGCCGGGGCACATAATAAGCACTTTCAACAAATCACTCAAAGCCATAACATTACTAAACGACTTGATTCACTACCAGAAGAATCCTGCTACAGCCGAGAACCTGAACAAGATTATACATTCGTGCCAAGAGAATCTGAGCACCTTGGATGACTTGAAAACTGCCACTGACTTGACAC
Source organism: Fusarium beomiforme (assembly GCA_002980475.2). Lineage (NCBI taxonomy): Eukaryota > Fungi > Ascomycota > Sordariomycetes > Hypocreales > Nectriaceae > Fusarium > Fusarium beomiforme. Next base: position 27,619 of record PVQB02000771.1, on the reverse strand, counting down.
CCCATGCTCTTTGCCTTTGGATAGCTTCAGTCACTGTATCAGAAACAGTCGCAGCAGAGTCTTTCGCATCTTCTGGTTGTATCTTGGAGCGCCCAGAAGGCTACTGGGCCAAGATTGTATGGCTGGCCAGTCTTGCGGAAAAGCGCGCTCATTCGATAGGCCACTGTGCTATCCCTGCCGTCACCAAAGCTTGTATAGAGTTATTGATGAAGTCATTGCATGTCCAGCATCCACAGTACGTTGGTACTAATGTTGAGCAAGATCTTAGCAATGCCAGGGATGCTATTGCAAGATGTCTTGCTGCCTTACAAAATCCGCCAGGCGATGAGCCCCAAGTTGACAGCCTGGATGATTCGCAACGAATATCTAGTGGAAAGCTAGACCATCATCCGCTGACAATACAACCGGCACTTGGGAAAGACAGCATACCATACCAGCTCAACCTTCCACCGACACCTTCGACAATGCTGTCAAACAAGGTAGATTCGTCAATATCACAAAATCAGGCGTTGCCTATATCTTCAAGAACGCCGGGCGGGATATCATTCCCAGTAGACCCAGCTTTGGTACCTAATATTGAAGACGACGGCCTTTTTGACAGTCTTGCTACGCTAGACTCAACCGATTGGTGAGTTATATTGAACAACCGGTTTTGCGCAACTAACAAACAAATAGGCTGGCGAACCCGCCAGAATTCATGCAGCATCTCGGCATGCTTGAAGATGCACCCAGTAACTTGGAACATCTCTTCGACATGGGCTTTTGAGTCAATGCTACAGGACTCTACGCAGAAGAGTACATCACGAGTGATATGTGTCTTGGTGATCATCATTCAAGGGTATCATAAAAGTCGGGGGATAAGGGCGTGCTCAGCATCGACTAGAAAACCAGACATTCGCCGTTCAGACTCCTTATAAGATTTAACAAAGCCATAACCGTATTGTTTGTTGTTACGAACGAATTAGACACAATAAAGACCACTAGCGCATCGACAAGCGCAAGGGATGGAGGCCGATCTGAGCCGGCAAAGTTCTTTACCACCCACTCGGGTGGCCAGTTCACCTAGTCAATCAATACTCCACTTCTTATCAGTGAGTAATCGATCTTTTAATGATATGATACATGAGCCTCCAACTTCGATTTATCATCCATCATTTCACTCCGTTTCATTCATTCCTCCGACATGGTCGCCAATGACAAGACATCACTGCACCAACAGGGTCCTGACGGATCTTCACCAGCAAAAATGAGTAGTTCATCTGGGCCTGACAACAAGAAGCAGTTTTTCATCTTTGGTCACAACATCGCGCACTCGTTGTCTCCAACACTCCATAACGCCGGTTTCAAGGCCCGCCATCTCCCGCATCACTACCAAATTCACGAGAGTGAGAATGTCGACGAGACAGTTGAGAGGATCATAAGCCGGCCAGACTTTGGCGGTGCTTCGGTCACATTCCCACACAAACTCCAGATTGGAAAACTGCTCGATTCTGTCTCTGCGAGAGGAGAGGACATTGGAGCGATCAATACGGTGATTGTCAAAGAGTCTGATGGTAAGAGAACACTGCATGGTGATAACACGGATTGGATCGGAATCAAGAGATGTGTTGAAAAAGCGGGAGCCAAGGACTATGCATCATCATCAGCTCTAGTACTCGGAGCTGGAGGTGCTGCTCGAGCGGCATGCTACGCCGTCCAGACTTTGGGCTTTGCGGAACTCATTGTCGTCAACAGGACTATTTCCAAGGCTGAGGAGCTAGCATCGAGATTTCCTGACTTGAAAACTCGCGTATTCTCAACACTAGAGGAGGCTGCTTCTGCAAAGGATGCTAGGATACAGCTTATCGTTGCCTGCGTTCCAGCCGACGACCTGGGAGCTGAGAAGATACCCGCTGGCTTATTCTCAGGATCGGAAGAGGGAGTATTGGTGGAGATGGCGTACAGACCTCAGGTTACGGGGATGATGACGGTGGCCGAGCGGTATCCAGGGTGGAAAGTGTACCGAGGAGTTGATGTATTGGAAGAGCAGGCATACGCCCAGTTTGAACTATGGACAGGAAAGCAAGCTCCCATTGAGGATATGAGAGCTGCTATGCAGGCAAAGCTTAAGGGAAAGATTTAAACATTTTACATATGCATTCCAAGTCTTCTTGAAGGAGGATCTTAAGGAGAACACGACGAGCCATCATAGAGATAGAAGGAGTTCAAGCATCATCTTTCGCAACTAGAGGCTCTACACCACGGCCAAGAAACGTAGATTCCCCGAATTCTCTCTCCACGACTTGAAATAGTGTCAATCCCGTAACTAGATGCCATCAGTCAGTCAAGTTAATCATCATCAGAACTCGTTTCGCAACTGACAATAACCCCCTTCGGGCCGTCCAATGGCGTAATGAGAAGATTCGGCTTCTTCATGTCCAATGTGAACAAGAGGCTTGCCACTCCCAGCGGCGCTTGCATCCGCGATTAACTGTATCTCACACAGCCTATCCAACAGTACGAACCACGCGACCGCCGCTTCGATAGAGGGTGCAACTGTGAGGAGTCCATGATTCCCCAACAAGGCGGCCTTCTTGTTGCCCAAAGCCTCGGCGATGGCTTTTCCTTCGTCGGCGGAGAAGACAAGACCACCGAAGTTACTTGCAGACAAGTTAGAACTCCGATAGGGAGGCTTTCAGCAGAACTCACGTGTAGAGTACATGGTCTTGGTAGAAAGTGCAGAAGTCTTGCGTTAGCATGTCAAGAGTGCGACCTTGCGAAAGATTAGTCGAAATGCTGACACGTAAGTTGCCTTTACACTCACCTGTTGCGCAAAAGGCACGACCATAAGTACTATGAGAATGAGCAGCGCAGATAACATCTGGTCGTGCTTTGTGAATCTCCGAATGGATGGCAAAGGCAGCTATTCGTCGCGAAATTAGAACAGCCCTTATCGATTTAGAGAAGCCTCTAGCTTTGTGGAATTACCTTGATTCAGCCTTCGATTCCTGCCACCATCTACAACCTTGCCGGTATGGTCCACGCGGATCAAGTCCTCATCTCTAATGAGGGCAAAGTTTAGTCCTCCATGGAGGTCAGTTTACAGAGATTGCACAGGGAGTATAAGCAAGGTAGTTTCTCACCGAAAGGATTGACCCAGAAAGTCTCTGGCTCGACAGGATCTCGGACAGTGATGTGGCCAGCGAGACCCTCGGAGAAGCCATAATTGGCGAAAATGCGGAATGCCAACGTTAGGCGGTGCTTCAAGTATGCTCTCTCCTCGTGCTTGTCTTCAAACTTAGGGGGATAGATCTGGTCATCGGGTTGAAAGGCCAAATCTGGATCTCCGCGGCGATGTTTTGGCGGCATGGTTAGAACAGCACGTGCGTAGGGGGTTTGATGAGATTGACAATCAAACAAGCTTTGCTTGGACAGCCCATAGAATTTCTGGGGTATTCTGGCATTAATATGGCCAAAGGCCGGCTGAAAAAGTATTTTTGTATTCTTTGTAGAGACATTGAGAACGGCGTAAAGATCCACCGACGCCAGAATCAAGTAAGTAAAAGCGGCCATTTTTGTTCCGCCAGCAGCCTTCACCCTGCTTGATGCAAACTTGTGAATGCTGAATTAATGCATATAGAACTAAGTATCTCAAGACTAACGGTCCTTATGCCATTCCTCAACCACTGCCGCACTATCTTTCCAGCATCACCATGAATCATTCCAGCAACGTCAGCTTAAAGTATCACCATCATGTGATAGTCTTACTCGAGAAACTCTTGCCCTCAACGCCATTGTTCAACTTGCCATCACCGCATACTTACGAGCTCCGCCAGTATGACCGCACTCATCCAAACGAGCTTGCCGATCGGGTCCGGGGCGCCGACATCATCATCAGGACTGTGGTCCCAATGACTGCTGATCTAGTGACTAACAGCGCAGCAGCGACATTGAAGATGATTGCTGTCGTCGGTTCAGGTACCGATACAATAGATCTAGAAGCATGTCGGGCTCGAGGCATATTAGTTGCCAACACTCCGCACTGTAATACATCGGCCGTGGCTGAGCATGCTATTGGCATGTATTTCGCCCTTCGAAGGCAATATCTGCACACCCATCGGCTGGTACAGACTGGCGAGTGGGCAAAACGCGGTATGTTGGCTCATGAACTATATGGGCCCGATAGGAAAGCTCCCCAAACTTGCCGAGACGAGATTGTTGGGATACTAGGATACGGAGGTGTTGGTAAGTTCACATGAACCTCATTGGCTTAATCATGCATGCTCACAATATGGTTTTGGTCTGAAGGCCAAAAGGTTGCTACCATGGCAAAAGCCTTGGGGATGAAGGTCCTCTTATCAGGACGTAAGGGGTCTTCCGAAAGTCCAGACAGAACACCGTTCGAGGTAGTCATCCGTACTGCCTCAGTTCTGATTTTATGTCTCCCAAGGTCCCAAGACACGGTAGGCTACATCTCGAGTCCCGAATTCCAAGCTATGCAGCGTCATAGCGTTCTGATCAACGTGTCTCGTGGCGGCATCGTTGACGAAGAGGCATTGGTGGCAGCGCTGGAAGATGGTAGAATCGCGGGCGCAGCTACGGATGTTTTTGCTAAGGAACCGGCAAGCGAGGAATCTAGTCCGCTCTTGGGTGCTAGAGTTGAGAACTTGAACCTAATCACGACTCCGCATACAGCTTGGGTAGCGGAGGAGACAAACAAGAACTACCTTGAGACATTGCAGAGGAACATCGAGGCCTTTGTATGCGGGAGCCCTATCAACTGCGTTGTATAGCTAGATCGGAAACGATAGGTTGTTACTGTTTGGACGACTCAACGTTTGTAACGAGGTGTAATATGATAGCTGAATGCATATTTGATCAGCTCACTTCTCCAGGCTGGTTTCCCCCGCCAACTCCCCATCAGTTTACTATTCCAAGTCTACCCATCACTTTTCTCCATACGTATCAATGATCCATTGACAGAATTTAATCCAGTTGTCCTCAAAGTCTTTGCACAACTTCTCCTGCATTTCAGAACTCAGGCAACTATGCTCAATGCTCCACTCACCAATGACCCTCAAGCCAGGGATTGACAAGTTGTTTGTTCCCATCAATGCTTGGTAAAAGTCGTGAGAAAGAACACTTGCCCTATATCGATCATTAGAAAGGCAAAAAGGTGGAAAGTCAAAAGGAAAGAAGGCTTACCCCCAGGATCCAGGATCATCGCTGTTGATTGTACACGGCACACAGTTAGACAGTAAAATGGGAAGATGATGTGTTTTTGTAGTAGGACACAGACCCAGGACCTCATTTGAGATGGGACAAGTCTCGATGGCAATGTTCTTCTCTTTGCACAGCTGCATCAATAGAGGGTGCTTGACGATGCTGAAGCCATGTCCAATGCGCTTCGTTCCAAGCAAGATAGCGTCAAAGAGGTTGGTGTCAGTGTCACCTCCATGGTCCTGAGTCTCACCAGCATGGAAGATGAAGGGTAGATCGAGACCTAAAAGGTTGATCTTGGCTCGCATTTCGAGAAGTTCGGGGATCCAATACGACAGAGGTTGGCCGGCATCTTCTTGGCCCTGCAGGTCGAAGGCTGTAACAAATCAAGTCAGTCCTCTGAAACTACAGACATCAGATAGAACATACATACCGCAAATAAGATCTGGGAATTGCTGCTTCAACTCTATGCACGTGTCCATGCACCACTTCATAGGCTCCCTGGGGATCGAACGCAAACAGGCATAAATGAACTTGACGCCGTAGAATGTGAAGCCAGCCGCTTGGATCTTGGGAAGCTCTTGGTTGAGAACATCAGCGAGTAGCTGGACCATGCCTGCGTGGCCATAATCACGGGTACCATCGTCGCTCTTGATGGTGAAGCCGTAGTTCATGGCAAGTCGGATCTCAGCGTACGAGATACCATCCTCGGCAAACCTCCACAGAATGCGTCGGAAGTGTTCTTTGTACGCAGTCTCGTAGCTTATCATGGAGCGCATCACCATAACACTGCGCATGAACTCTTTCCAGATCCTTAATATTAGATGTCAGACACAAGGCATCAGTGCAAAAAGGTTTTTACGCACCCATTGACCGTCTGGTGTGGATGATAAGCATCCTCAGACTCAATCACCATTTGCTTGGTCAGCCACGCCTCCGCCCTTTGAGAACCACCAGGGAAGAGACGCAAAAAGTCAGAGTACTTCATCCAAGTGCCAGCGACATAAGTCTTACTAAATAAATTAGTCATCTCACTCAAAGCGGCATGCTTATCTTGGGTGAGAACACAGAATTGTGGCAAAGCGCAGGCAAAGAAGCCCTTTGACGTCAATGGGCAATCACATCTAATGTGAAGGTTTGTCTGCTTCCTCGCATCTTCCAACATTCCCTGTGGCGGCAGAATGCAGTCGAAGTGGCAATGGAGGAGGTTCCCTTTGGGTGCCTTGAGCGCGATCTGGAAGAGCTTGCTGCACTCAATGGCACTTTGACCGTGGAGAAAGCGATGGCCTGCTTCGCAGCCTGAACCGTCTGGAAGCACGCCGTGGTGGTTGCTTTCTTCCCATTTCTTGAGCTTCTCTACAATCTCTTGGGCTTTGGTTTCAAGATCGGATCTCTTTGCTTTGCGCTCATAGCCTAGTGATCGCTCGGCGGTAATCAATGACTGCCGAGCTGCGAAGTAGTCTTGGACAGATGCAAAGCCATCGGGCAAGGGGAATGAAGGTGCTATCATAACGATGGAGTCAAACAAGAACAAAGATACAAAGAGATATTGCAGTAAGTCCAAGAAACAATCTGCCGCTGTACTAATGTTCTGAGGAGGGGAAAAGAAGGACCCCCACAATGTCAGACAAAATCCTTGCCCGTGAAGTCACATCATGTGGTGCAACCCCTGGCAATGCCGTTGGTTGGTGCAACCATTTACGTCTTGCTCCTCACGGGCATAAGTATCTCCTACCAATCAGAGACAAGACACCTGGGTTCCGCGGTGATAAAATACTGCAAACCCAAATTGTTCTTAACAAGATATTAGCACCTTGGAACCGCGCATGACATTGGCGAAAGGCCGGTTATTTTTCTCTTAGGATTGAAGCCGCTTGGTGACCGACTTTCCGACCAGAATGGCCGAGATCAATGAGTGATGCGGACAATAATTTGTGTTTGTAATAATTAATTCACTACATGATGCCGTATCACCAAACCCTCACTCGGTATTTATCTAAGGTAACCTATCTACAATGTCCCTTAAATCCTTCAATATTCTCTTCATAATCCCTAGGTGCTATTCTCCATAAATATTTATTCGCTCCCACTCGCTTTCTGGGTAATTTGTAGAATGTCCTCTGTCTACACGTTGAATCACGGCGACGCCGAAAAAGAGCGACAGCGCCTCGACTTTCAGCATGGCGTTTTCAAGGCCATCATGCGTGATGATCTCCCTCCCATTATTTGGAAGCACCTCAAGACCATCCCGGTCCCCAAAGTCGCAGATGCAGACACCGGAACCGGCATCTTCCTGAAGGAGCTCGCGCCCCAGCTTCCCAAGGACGCACAGCTCGACGGTTTCGACATCGATACGAGAAAATTCCCCGACCCCGCTTCTTTGCCAGAAAACGTTAAGCTACGGTTCGGTAACGTCCTAAAGCCTTTTCCGAAACAATATCTGGGTACATATGACCTTGTGCATGTGAAGCTACTCTATGCTGCCTTGAGGAAAGACGAGTGGCTCTTGGCAGTCAAGAATCTCAAGACATTGCTCAAGCCCGATGGGTATCTATTCTGGTCTGAGATAGGAGCCTACGGATATGCCAGTAATCCATACTCGGCTGCATTCCACGAGTGGAAGAGCATTGAGTCCGCAGCGGCTGTCAAGTTCGGACGTGATCCTAAGTACCTTTTTCTGAGAGTTCTATTTTAGCAGTTAACTAACTTCGTGCCAGATGTCCCGTTCTTCTACCGCGCCAGTTTCAGGAGGCTGGTTTGGAGAGAGTTGACGAAAAGGTCTTTGTGACATTGGGTAGACCCGATCTGATCCCCATTATTACGAGGATGGCTTTGGAGTATATGGCGCAGAATCTCCACGGGCTCTTGCTGTTGGACAAGGACGGAAGTTTGGGCTTGTCTGATGCCAAGGTGAAGTCTCTGGTTGAGACGGTCACTAAAGAGACTGAGAGCGGAGTTGAATTGGGTACTAACTTGCATTGGGTTTGGGGCCAAAACAATGGCAGCTCTTGATTGATAGATTTAGATTTAGACATTGAATATTCGCCACTCGTCCTTGCTCATTCACTTAAGGCCTGTACCGTAGGCTCTGCTGATTTTGGGAGTCTTTCACTCATTACTGATGAAAGAGGGTTTTCACCGCCGTTGCAAAGCTCGATGTGGTGTTTATGATGTTAATGTCTCCAGTGGAGTTGAACAGCCTCCACCGGATAAAGGATTGCCTGTTAAAGAGACAAGTTCTCTTTTGTTCTTGCTAAGTTTTGCAACTTGTTCTTAATGCCGAGTATTTTATGATTGAATTATCTAGAAAAAACGACTAGTGCGCATCGCATCCGTCGCCAGAAAGAATTGAAAGAAAGAGAGGCTAATGTCATAAGTCCTTCCATGATCCAAGATCATAGAGACCCAAGACACCCCGTAATACGTATACATCTAAATATCCTTGAGCATCCTCTTCAAGATGGTTTCTGTTGTGTTCCACAACATGACGGCATTATTGTTCATCCAGAATGCCCCAGTATACCAAGTCGATCTCTGTCCTTGCAGAGCATACGCCTTGGCAAAGATTCCATCACGCAGCTGATCTGCAGACCACCGGCGATACAAAAGTCCGTGATCTGAAAAGGTCCTAAACTCAAGATCACTACAATTTCCCGCTGGGATTGCTCCTCCGTCCATGAGATCCTGGAGAGATCGACGGATAAGGTCTTTAGCGTCTTCGGCTGATGTCTCCCTTGATACGATGGCTAGAGCGCGGTGGATAGGTCCTGTTGAAGAGTTTCCTCTGTAGTTGAAGGCAGATTGAAACGGCACGGTTGGGTACGCGAGGTAGTTGGCGTTGACTGCTGCAGGGACGACATTGGTGATTTCCACCGCTTGCAGAGACGGGTGCGAGACAATACCGGTGTAGTAGCGATTGCCAGCTGGAGAATGGAATATCTCGAGTTCCTCTCGGCTCAGGTCGAAGAACTTTGGATTCATGGTCTCTGGCCCGATAGTCACCAAGAGGCGCTTGGCGTTGATCGTAGTAACATGCCCAGCTTTGTCTCTCACCTGAAGACGCATTCCATTTCTAGTTCGCTTTGCGGAGATAACCTCACTCTCATAAAGAACGTCTTTGCCCAGCAGTTTAGCAGCCTTTTGCCAAATTTCCGTGTTATCACCTGACGCTGGCTGAATTGATCCCGTAGGGCTGGGGTTCCAAGCCTTCCAGACGTCAATCATCAGGGCAGTGTTGAGATCGACCACGACCGTACTCCAAATGCTCGGGCTAGCAGCCTCTGTGTTGTACTTGTGTGCAAACTCCCTCCACGGCAGTAGAAGATCCGAGGGAATATCGCTTCCACGAGGGAAATGCTCGCTGGTGGGTAGCAGTAAATCTGCGTATTTGAGCCACTGTTCGCGATATCTTCCCGTTGCCTCGGTGACCTCCTGCGTAGTAGGTGGTGTATAATTGACGGGCTTTCCATCCTTGAAGTCGATGTACAAGTTCCTGGCTTGATCAAATTCGACCGCTCTTGTGGGAACATTAAGTTGCTTGAAGAAATCGACGGCCACGGTCTCATTTGAGAAGGCTGCGACGCCATAGTTGTATGCATTTCCGGTCACTGGATCGTACCAAGATTCTGTATGGCCTCCCTGATAGATATTAGCCATTCCGTAATTGCAACGTGATGGAGCTGTTCCTCGTCGAGCTACATACCAACTTGTCTTGCTTCTCGACCACGACAATCTTCTTGCCATATTTCTCTCGTAGTTGAACAGCAGCATAGCCACCAGAGCCACCACCACCAATAACGGCGACATCAACGTCAATGGCTTGCGCTGCGGCGTTTAGCGCGCAAAGGGCGAGCTTGAGCGAAACCATCGTATGCCGAAGATTTGGTCGAGTACTGGACCCGAGTTTAGCAACTGCCCTCTTTCGGCCATGCAATGAACACCGCTTTCATATAAGGCAGGTAAATGACTCAATCAATCTTTTCAATGGATGGGGGGTTCCGCTTGAGCCCTTGGTCAGTAGGACTGCCAAACTCTAAGGAATCGGAATAAAGTAGCGGTCTCGAGAGCCCTGCCTTTCTCGGACCATTTGTCACCTTTTCTTTTTGTTCATCCGTTGAACACGGGTAACCTAACTCTTGTTTTAAAGGCGGCCGCGGCGTCAACTTATGCCGACGCGGATACACTGCAGCAAGGTTTCGGCACCCGAATCCCTGTAAACCATGTTCAGTTATCATGGGGGGACATAATTCCGATACAAATGATATCATTATTCTTCCGAACCGTCACATGAGATCAAATCTGTTTTATTGTGCTTTTTCAACTATCAAGTTCTCCCGCTATGCTTTTGTCTATATCGTGGCTCCGTTTACGTGGATCTCATCCAGAAAACCTCCGGCAGCCGTACTGTCGTCATGTGTCCACGGCATTGGATCACCTAGTAATGCAGAACCGGCTAGATGGTCATTTGGCAGTTGTGTCAAAGTGCCAATTTCAAGTTCTTCCAAATGCTCTTTCGCTGACATGTGCACATCCTTCATATGTCTCAGACACAGAAGCAGCTTTTCCTCACTATCCTCCTTCTTATCTACCCAAGGCTCTTTGTTGTGTACTTGCGTATAATTCCTCAAAAATGAGATTGCATGCGCGAGCAAATCGGGCAGAAATGGATGGGCCTGTCGATGTGTTAGTTCATCCATCTAAAATAGTCATCCTAATAGTTGTTCGCACGACTTGCCTTTAGATAACTTGCGCGTGGTAGCCGTGCTGCCAGATCCGCGAGCTCCGTTGCAGCTCGATAACCTTTCTCCTCTATCTTGGCAGCCATTAATTGATGTTCTGGAGTCTGCCATGTCCAAGCAGCAGCTGTTGCGCTCAGATAGATGATCGCGCTGCGACCCAGCATATACCCAAACGTCGTCATTGGATCCCATGGGTCCAGCTGTATACTTGATAAAGGCTGTATGAATCTCTCGACGGCAGATTCTAGCCAATTGTGTCGGTTGCAGAACTCTACAGAGTTTTTCTCGCTGACCCCCCTCCCACTTAGCACCAGCATGGCCAATCTTCGATGAGTCGTACAGCGTCCGTATAGAGCTGCCTGCACAATGTTCTCTGCAAAAGGTCCCAATGTTGTTGGCTTTCGTTGCCAAGTTGCTATGGCTTCGTTCAAGTGAGTGTCTTTGTCGAATTGGGATGTCTGAAAGCTGAGCTCGGTGGCTGGGAGGTATGCATCGATCTATTCATGACAATGTTTCATCAATCCTTGAACACAAAGGCCAAAACTATCAAATAACTTACCACCTCTTCTTGGATTGTAAAGTTGAGGGTATCTCCTGAATTTAACATTCTATCGAACCAAAAAGCTAACCAGAACGTCCGTCTTTTCTCTTCGAGTGAGACATTCATGCTATCACCAGATTTAGCTGGGCATAAGGGAAAAAATTCATTGTCTTTCTCTGAGACTTTGTTATTGAGGTACAATCGTGCCTGTTGAACCAGTCTAAACGCATGAGTAGCCGTGACTAGCACATGATGTCTTTCCATTCGAATGAGCTCGTAATAGGCTATGAGCAACCATGCCTGTATCTCCTCAAGCTGTATATCACCCGTCGCCCAAGGGATGTTTTGCTCGTGGCTGTTTGCTATCTGTAGCGCTTGCAGAGTAGCAGCATGTAATTTGTCCCTGAGGTTCTGGAACTGGGTCGAGACGGCCGAGGCAAGGGTCCACATGGCAAGTCGTAAACATGTGTGAGCGGAGGATAGGTTTTCTTGGTTGGCCCATGAGAAGTATCGTCCCCTGTGAATAATCGGGGCAAAGGGGTATACCCTGTCAAAGTACAGGGTATCTCTAACACTTTGTTAGCAAGGATACAGCTCGTGCCGAGGTAGAAAAGATGGTCTCACAGGTCAGCTTGTACCATGTCAGATAGATTCAAACTCTCTGGCGATGTCGTTGGGTCTGTACAATCTGGTGAAGTTATGCTCATGGCAAAATGCTCATTGGCCCCATGTTCCCATGTTGTGTCCAAGCCATCTAGCCAACCGGCGTTCTCGAGCGCGAGATTTTCTTCTGCTTGAACAACCTGATCTCCATCATCCAGTTCTGATATACTCCCTTCATCTCGAATAATTGCAGGAGTCGTATTCAAATTATGTCGTTCCGCGAGCTTTCGCTCTAGCAAAGCTACTCGATTGAAACGATTAGAAACACGTCGTTGTCAGGAAAAGATAACAAGAACTTCACCTATAACTCAGTAACATACCAACCTTGTCTTTCAGAGCCTGTAACTGTCCCTTTTTTGGACCGCGCTTAGGCCTCTGCTCAATAAAGATACATGCTATATTAGCCCGTGAACATGATCCACATACGGGCCGACTGCGATCACATTTGGATTTGCGACGACGGCATTCTTCGCAGGCAGAATCGCTCTGATGCTTCGGACTCAAAGCCATATCTTGACTGTGAAGTGGGAAAAGAAGAGGAGTAACATGAGGAAATAATCAATGAAGCAGAGTAAAGATATACCTGAGAAGAAGGGTATCGTTAGGAGTAAGACTTGTAAAGGCTTAAAACTAAGAAGGAACGTGGAAGGAGTTCATGTCATCACAAGTCTAATATATTAACTATCACCTGTTGTACGAAGCTGGTGACAAGTATCGCTGCACTACCAGGGAATGAAGCCAAACCCAGACGTTATCCGATGCAAAACAGGCCCCTCGACGATGTTGCAACGTCTCTAGCAACCACATTCTCTGATCGGCATAAAGACTACCTAGGCGCTCGGTGAACTTATGCTGGCAAGTGTCGCTTTGCAACGCAGCCTCCACTTATCAAGCTTTCGGAGTCGGCGGAGCGGGAACGGGAACGAGCCGAGCCACTTGAACCACCCTGCATATACCAATAGAACCCGTTATATTTGATAGAGGCTCAATGATATGATACTCCGACTAATACCATCTTGGAAGATAAGAGCGCCTGTATCCATGACTCGTGTAGCCGCAGTTTGTCAACTCCGCAGCTCATAAGCATGAGTAAGCACGGTGCGTCATTTCCCTTGTTCCTCGGCATAATGGAAAGTCAATTCTGTGGAGTCTTCCGGACATCAAGGCCATGGTGAAGGCCTTGCCACGCCACGTACTCAAGAACAGCTACCGTTCGAAATACCGGCTTATGCAGAAAAGCCGGGCCGGTCCTGGTCTATGCCTTGTAGAAAACACTTATACCCTCTCTGGGCGGCAAATCTGCATTGCCGTCCTTGCACCATCTTGAATGCCAAGGCCCAAGGATGGTCCTTGTTTGGGCTCCGCCTTGGAGACCGGCGCTGGGTCAAATAGGAAGGTAAGTGGGCAAAGACAACTTTTATACCTTAGCTAGAAGAGGTAGATCTTTAAGCTCGCCTAATCCATTTAATTAAGTTTAGTCCAATGTAAAACCCGTATTCTCATCTTAGAAGTTAGCACTTTTTTTTATGATGAGATCGTGGTCTTATCCGTGGAAAAACTAGACGAGTCAGACCTACATACGCATGCACCTAGCCACTCCCCAGCCGAGCACGCTATTGTTCTAGGACCAAGGGAACGTCAAAGCCCAAGTGCATTGTACATCAGAAGTGCCGGGCTTAGATCTACCAAAGCTTGTCAACCTTATTCAGTATCTCGCCGACACCAGTCAAGCCAACCCCATAACAAGAAGACCTGAAATGTTTCAGGGCAAGCAAGACAGCTCGATGGATCAACGTTTACGCAGATTTCAAGTAGCTGCCAACATGGAGAAGTGGAGTTAGCTGCCAATATATATGCCGAAGGTTGAGGTGTTCCGATTTCCGGGTTGCAACAAGCTGTATTCAAACGCTCAGGACCAGTCCCGTTCTCTATTCAGTCCATTGGCAGCGATATGTCACTTCGGAGCCGAAGCCTTGCAGGCATTATGCAGATTCCTAGGCAGGAAAGTGACTCTACCTGGTCTTGCTCTACCGCACCTGTGACCCATCCTGCTCGCTTCCACTTTCTCAGTGATATGAGATATGATTACTCAGTAACATATCAATTTTCAATGATGATATTAATTATTCGAAAGAAGCCAGATGGGCTATGAAGGATAAAGGCTACATGTGACCTTTGACGGCTGAAGCACCGTGGACATTTCCCGGCCTAGCCTGTTCGGTCACTCCGTAGTATTTCATCAATTTCCTCAACACTCCCGATCTTCCAAAAGTCCCGACAAGCATCGGTGAATGCTTTTGTCTTTACTTGCAAAACATTCTCCTCCACAGCCGCAAAGCAGAACCGGAAGAACAAGACCCCCCTGGTCGCCTTGACCATGTCAGTAGCTGCAAAGTCTTGCCCAGGAACGGTCAAGATCAGGTATGGATACGTCGTGCAGTGAACCCATAAAGCTCGCATGAGCCGCCACGGTTCAACCTGAGACGCAAGAGTGTGGGTAAAGATGTTGATCTCGACCCACAGAAACATACCGCCCATGAGCCATTCAAAGTCAAACATTTTGACCTTGTCTGTGAAGGATTTGTTCTCCTCGAGGACGGTTGCCATCTTCACCATACGGTGTTCGTAAATAGAGCGAAGGCCTTGGAGACAGCGAACCCAGCCATCTAAACCCCATGTGGATTGCTTGTTCTTGCCAGGCTCTCCAAGAAGTTGTGCAATGATAGCTTAGGCAAATCCTGAAGGCTGTTGAGTGGTATCATCTGTGATCTTGAACACTTGCTCACACACGGCTGGCTGGGCAGTTATCCACCCTAGTCTGCAGCCTGGGGCGATGGATTTTGAGAAGGAGTCTAGTCTGATCACTCGGCCATCGGTGTCAAAGCTTAGAAAGCTAGGTATCAGCTCGTCCAGAAACTTGTACCCGGTCGGCCGACCCTTCAGAGATTCTGTGCAGTAGTTGTGAGAAGGATCTTCGGGAAAGTTTGATGATGGAGATGTTCCACGATATCTCCGAGACATGACCGGCGCTGATGGATAGTAAAGATTCCAGTATGGATCATCCTCGACAATCACAACATCAAAGCGTGAGCAGATATCGTAGATTTCCTTTCTTCTTGTAAATGATAGTACGCCTGAGGTAGGGTTCTGTCCCGTGCTTTGGCGTAGATACGTCAGTTTTCATCGGTAGTTGGTTGGCAAAGATTACTCACGGGATGGTGTACAAGACGTGCGGTCTTTTCCCCTTCGCAGGATCCCAATTTTTCAGAACTTCAAAAAGACTGCCTTGTCCATGGGCCAACAGGCCCTCATGGTCCATAGAAATGGAGACGATGTTCAAGTTTTTGGGTCTGACCTGGTTGAGTGGAGGCCCATACACGAAATCCTCCACCAACAATCCTTCTCGATTTCGCACGTCATCCAAGTCTTGATCCCAAGGGTTGAACAGGAGTTCAAACACCTTGTTAAGCCCATCTGACGAGCCGCTGTCTAGAATGATATCGGCACCGCCTGGGTAAGGGATGTTTGGATGATGCACCTCGCGCACTAGCTTCTTAAGCAGTGTATATAAAGGCGGATACCCTTGAGCGCTGCCGTATTGAAGTGCGGAGCTCAAATTGATCTGATGAGCAGCATTTTCGTCGCTTGGGCGTCGCGGAATTCGAGAGTGGACACTTGACTCTTCAGCAGTTTCCGAGTCCAAGACGCCGTTCTCCAAGACAGAGAACTTTGCTGGACGCGATACCGACAGGTCTAAAGCGTCTAACGGGAAGATATCCGTATGTGGTAGGCCTGTCAAGAACATTCTTTTTAGCTATCTATTAAGCCATCAATGGCACTCTTTTGGCTCCTTACCTCCAGAGAAATTGCACATGCCAGGGGTAAAAAGATATTTGTAATATTCTTTCAGAGGATTTGGCTTTCTTGCCTTCGAAACCCTCGAAAAATGGTGCGAGAGGTTCAAAGGCATTATTGGAGGTATGTCAGGCATGGCTCTTGATGGTTGATGACATGAAGAAGAGATTGGCTTGAGGTGTCGATCAAGCGAAAACTACTACTATAAGGGGGACTGGAGGCCATAAGAATATGCTCTAGACAGCTAACACAAATAACGGGAGCACGATATACGTCGATAAACTACTTCTAGTGCTCTAATGGTGTAGAATTCTTGCCGCCTCGAGGTGCCGGTGTTTAGTAGTACGGTATATCAATACGGAATAATAATGATAAGGTCCACAAACGTGACTGGGGCTAGTCAATCAACCACCGGAGCAACATAACCCGCCTGAACTTTGGCTCAAGATCAGCAACATATAGGCATAAATATCTCCTATCAAGATGAAACATACATCAGGCCACATCATGCCATATTCAAATCAGAATATGTTCCGAGTCACGTATAGTATGTTGGCGCCCGAACATAAATGCTTGGCTTTCATATAAATAGCATCCACTACCCTGTATCTCAGCTCATAAACTTAAGACAAACTGCTTAATCTCGATTCCTTGCGTTCTGTCACAAACTATCTTGTAAATAAAATGGCCTCTGAAAAGCTTTTCGAGAATATTCCTCCCTTCCCGGATGACATTCCCGTCGCATCCATCACCAGCATCTCGCTTGCTGGACTCCGCTCTCACGATGTGACTACAGCTCGGACCCTTCTGGACGCGTGTCAGGCACTGGGATTCTTCCTTTTGGACCTGAATGGCGACGCGCAGGGCGAGATATTAGTCGCAGAAATTGACAAACTCATGGGCGACGTGAGCAAAGATGTTATGGGCCTGCCACTCAATGTCAAGAAAAAGTACCATGTTGATGTACCTCGGAGCTTCGAGGGGTGAGTCTCATTTCTAGTTTCTTGCTCAATGTCAGTCAGGCCGATTGAGCTAATAATTGCAGGTTCAAGATACGCGGTGTTGGAAAGACTGAGACCAACGAGCCTGACCGCTTTGAATGGTTTAATCTAGGCCAAGACGGCTTGACGGGAGTTGGACCGCTTCCTCCTCTTCCCCCAGTTGTCCATACCCATCTCGCTCTGTTTAAATCCTTCCAGAAGCACTGCCAGGAGATAGCGTCCATGATTCACACTGCTCTCGCCATACAGCTTGGCCTGCCAGCCAACACATTTGCACTGCTTAACCGGCCCACTGAATCTTCTCTTTCTCTCGTTCGGCTCTTAAAGTTCGAGGCGAGTACCAAAGAACAGGACCTTCGTACTGCTCTTCGTCACCATACGGACATTGGCGCAATTACTGTTCTTGCCAATGTCCTTGGGGGTCTCCAAGTCTTGGAGCCTGGAAAGGCAACAACTGATCCTGATGCGTGGCTTTGGGTTCGTCCACAGCCACGCAAGCTGATCATCAATCTTGGCGATGCTATGGTGCAGTGGACTGGTGGACTGCTTCGGAGCAACACCCACCGCGTAACGTACTCGCCTGGAGAACAGCGGTTTGTTGATCGATATAGCATGGCTTACTTTATGAGACCTGAGAAGAGTGCAAGCATGAGGAGACTGATTGGGGAGGGGGACGATGGAGATGCTGCTGACTTGACAGCAGGGGAATGGGAGATCAAGAAGACGATGGCATTTGCTGTTGATGAGAAGGATGACATCTTGGTTAATCGGCATAAAAGCAAAGAGGGCCAGCAAGTTATCGCAGGTTGAGGCTACTCCTCAACCTTGGGTAGTTATCTATCACGGATACCAATGATATTCCTATTGTGAAGAACTAAGCTGGCCCTGAATCGAAGCCAGTTCATCGAAACCTGTTATTTAAGAAGCTGATGCACATCAATCGTGTTGAATAGAGTTCCATGACCCCTAGACCATACAAATTTGCCAGGTCTACTTTTTACCTTTGTCGTTGGCAGTGAAATATATTGGTCGTCCACTTTTACTATCTATAGCCTACACTTGTAATTCTGATCTCACCACTTTATGGTGAATCATGAAACATTTACGAAACAAGTCAATGAGAGCTATCGCATTACAGAACGTCAAGGCATGTCAAGCAAGAGACTCGGCAATTGAATGTAGTGGAGCAAAAGCATCGTTAACCGAAAGAAACTAAACAAAGGGTAGTTATGGTGCAATCCCATCTGCAGTGGCCCGGACAGTAATAGACTCCATAGGATATACCGCAATACACCCATGCCCATAATTATCCCGCGATGAATCAAAAACATTCTCCCGCTCCAGTTCCATCAACCACTTCTTGCAAACCCTCAGAGCCGGCATCTCTACATCCCGAGAGAACGTGCGGCGTGAAACGACATTGAGAATAATGCAGCCTTTCTGCATTCTCGACATGGCCGGAATGAGGCGATTCCACATGAGTCCCAGCTGCATGCTGGCATATTGTAGTGTATTTTGCTTCATCATCTCCAATCCATCCGCAAGAGCCTTCTCAGCCTCCTCAGCAGTCTTGGCATCGCACCATCCTCGAAGCTCTGGGTAGCCGATAGATTTCCATGCTCCGGTGCGAGAAGGGCGTTCATACAGATTGTGTCGTTTCTCAAGCTCGCTAAGCTTCTGGACCTCGTTGAGAAGTCCATCTTCCAACATGCTCGTGATTCGCCCATCACAGAGGCCCTTGATGGTAGATAGATCCGAGTTCAAGGCGATGGCGAGGAAGTTCTGCTCCTGGATGAAGGGGTGGAACAGCAAGGGCTCCATGAGCGATGTAGACCCGCCACAGATGACAGGGATGCGGCCTCGGCTGTGGATCAACTTGACGGCTTGTACAGCCTCGGCGACAAAGTTGACAGGCTCTTCATCTACCTCGAGGTAGTCAACAAGATGGTGAGGAACTCCTTTCGTCTCGTCTTTGGTAACTTGAGCTGCCATGATGGGACAGTCACGATATACTTGGATACTATCGACCGAGATGATTTCGCCATTGACAGCGGACGCAACTTCTACACTGAGACGTGTCTTGCCAATGCCAGTTGGCCCGATGATGGCAATGATTGGGATGAGTGGCGCCATTGTGTAAGGGTTCTAAAGTCAAGGTTTTGAGGGATAATAGTGTAAGTTTGACTGTAAAGCTTTGAGTTAAAACTTAAGATCTAAGCTAGATGAAGCTGGGTCTTTATCTTTATGATCTAAGAGCGAAACATCATATATCTGACCAAATATTCTCCGGGGATCTATGGAGGCACATGCGGGAAAGAATTATGCTGCTACCCCACGAGACTCATACGGTACATCTTGAAGACGATACTGACTCGGAGTATTGTATGATTATCTCAAGGTGCAATTCCGTAGTTCGGACTACGAGATCTCACACTGCAGATGGCGGGGAAACTAGAACGGCAACACTCACAAGCCGAGTCAAGTCGTATTTTAAGGTAAGTTACCGGTGTTTGAATCTAAGCTACACCCAGCAAGGTCTTAGATAGCCGAGATCTTTGTTGTGTCCTTTGAGTTCCAGTCAAGGAGATGTCTTCCAGCCACTAGCTCATACTGCAGAATCTTTTCAACAACCTCGTCTGCTGTGTTTGCAACACTAATAATGTTGGCAGTGCCCTTTGAAATAAATCCCTCATCGACAGAATTATTCAGCCAGGCAATGAGATGATCGAAAAAGCCCCCAATGTTGAACAAAACAACAGGACGATCATGGATACCCAGCTGGTTCCACGTAGCCACCTCAAACAACTCCTCCATGGTTCCATACCCCCCAGGTAATGCCACGAATGCATTTGCCTCGGCTACCATGATAGCCTTTCGCTCGTGCATGCTATGCACAACCGTAGTGTTTCCATACTCTGCGACATTGGGCTTTGCCACGCCCCTCTCTGTTCGGATTAGAGCTTCGGGGATCACGCCGTGGACGGAGTCTGGGCCAGAAAGCCGGACGAGACTCTTGGCGAGGGTACCCATTAGTCCGAGGGTGCCGCCACCGTAGACGAGAGACCAGGATTTCGCGCCCATGGCTTCTGCAAGTGCGGTGGCACCCTCCATGTATCTTGGAGATGCTCCTTGGCTGGCACCTATTTTACAGTGTTAGTATGAACTTGAGGAATGCCCAGTAAACCTACCGCAGAATACACAGAGCGTGAAGGCCTCTCGATGCGGGGTGGAATCAATAACTTGTTTGGCCATGATGAAACACCTCCGTAAAGTAACTAAAATGTAATGCTGTTGGCTGTCAAGAAACCATGGTCGGATCAGCGACGTGTTTTAATCGGTGCATAAATATAGGTATATTGTTTTGTCCACCGTGCTTAGGCAAAGCTCTATCTGCTCCTACATTAAATTGTTATCCCGGCCCGTTGACCGACAAATACGAGATCTAGCACTCGCAAACCCTACCGGTGATATTCTATGGGATTGCTCCGGTGCCTCGAGCAAGTAACCTGCCATATTTGGGTTAGATCTTGGCGAGATGCAACTCTAAATAACACTTCACATCACAACTCGGATGCCCCAAAGAAAGCTGACGGGAAATATTTAGCCTCTAAGCCTACTAATGAGAGCTCCTATCATACCCCGTCCATCGGTTCTTTAAAGGATCAATGGCTATGCCTGCTTTCGCCCGGTGATCAACGGCTAATGATTCCCCGATAGCTTATCCCGTCCGGCACAAACTTGCGTCACATATTTCGAAATAACAACTCACAAAAGGGTCCGTGCATAATTTTCCAGCCAGTCCAATCGAGTATAAACGTGATCCATTAAGTAGGAGACAAGTAAAAGCGTCACCTACAACTGTAAATATACTATCAAATCAAGGACAACTTGTCTGGTCTCATCGCCTGGAATCTCGTCAACATGGTTACTCACGGCTTCAAACTTGGAGATATACCGCAACCAGACAAGGTTGACACACCCTGGTCTCATGCTCTACCACCTGCTCCTCGGCATGCCATCACGTCTCATTTTCCAGGATGGAAGGCTCTAGTCCGACTCGCCGAACGAGATCCCGCACATCTGTCCAAGGTCGTCAGTATCTATCCCCGGATTTTGCCACACAAAGATTGTGCTCAGGTGAGTCTCGCCCATCCATCTACAGCGCGAGGTTGAACTCCTACTCACAGTGGGTTTCTCGCCCTAGCTTGTCAAGTTAATCACTGAGTTATCGGGGTTAGACCCTACGAAACACACATGTTTTGTGTTTCCAAGGCTGCAAGTAGCCCGGGCATGCGCCAATTACATCACAAATCCCAACCGGTCTGATGGCCTGGAAACTCTAGATCATCAGTCGGTATCAATCCGATCGTTTGAGAGCAGCTTGGCCGATGGTAGTAAGCTGTATATGTACGCCGTCATGTTTCCGCTAGAGAAGTTGCTCCAGGTTATGCCTTGGTGGTCAGATACCGGCGTTGCTGTCTCCAGCCGATTTGCAGAGCATGTACTAGCCAACGTATGTGGACTTCGAGAGGTTCCAGTAGACACTACTGGTCTCATCGAACAGGATGGGGCACCTCATAGAGTACTACGTGAACGAATTGCTTATTTGGTGGAGCGCGCACCTATTACGGTCAGAAAGAACAAAGTTCAGCCTTCCGATGTCTACCTCTTCCAGTCAGGTATGGCGGCTATATATAACATGCATCAGTATCTCCAACATGTAGCGGGAGACAGCAAGCGCAAGAGCGTTATGCTCCGTGTTTGCTTCTACGAGACCCGCCATGTTCTCAACAAGTACGGGCCTGGCTTACAGTTCTTCCCCATGGGCAGTAAGATGGATGAGATAGAGCAGTTTCTTAGGGACGAGAACGCCAGAGGCTCTCCCGTGCTGTCGGTCTGGACGGAGTGCCCAAGCAACCCCTTGCTGTATACACCGGATCTCCCTCGTCTTCGAAGGCTGTCCGATGAACTAGGCTTCACTCTTATCGTCGATGACACGGTCGGTGGATTCTGCAACGTCGACGTCCTCCCCGTGGCTGATGTTATAGTCACAAGTTTGAGTAAGCTATTCAGTGGCCATGCAGATGTCCTAGCTGGCAGTATTGTTCTCAACCCTTCAAGTAGAATCTACAACGGCTTGAAGCAACTCATCAATCAGGAGTATGTCAATGACCTGTACATTGACGATGCAAGAACATTACGACACAACAGTGAGGACTACCTCCACCGAGCCGCCATCGTCAACAAGAATGCGAAGATGCTCACAGACTGGCTTTACAAGCGCTCCAAGATCGAGCACTCGAGTATCAAACATGTTTATTATCCCACTATCCCTCACTCGCAAGCACATGGCAATTACGACGTTCTCATGCGAACACAGACGGCCGAATTCACGCCAGGGTACGGTTGTCTCTTTAGTCTTGAGTTCAAGTCGCAAGAGAGTGCTATCGCGTTTTACGACAACCTCCACACATATCACGGACCACATCTTGGTGCTCACAGGACTATCGCGCTTGGGTTTACGTATCTCATCTATGGACATGAGAAGGAGTTGAATATGAGCGATCTGGGGCTTTCAGTGGCTCAGATCAGGATCTCGGTTGGATTGGAGGATTCAGAAACACTGCTGAATTTCTTCAAGTATGCTGTTATGAAAGCGGATGAAGTCCAGCAGGGTCAGATCTCCAACGGATTCTAGTTGAGCCATAGTTATACCGAGTACCTGCGAATAATTGACCCCGTCGATTTTATTGTAGGATTGCATCTGTCTTATACACTCCATCGTAGTCGCTTGATAAATGCAGCAGTGAGGGCTGTGAGTATATTGCCCTTGTATTTGTTTATGTGTGTTCTTTGCGGAATTGTTACTTTGGGCCCCCCCCAAAAGCTTATCCTGTCACCATAGCCTGACAAATGACCTTTGATATACGGCTCGGGCTCTTATCATGATACGCTTTGTTTATAAGCATATCGAGTCATCAAAATAACGCCAAGCAAAAGCAGGCTGCTACATATTATGAACCGGTTCTCGCGGCTCTCATCTCCTAAATTTTCATTATTAGTTTTACATACCAAAACGGAACAACCAAGAAGTAAAGGACGCTTTGTCAACATACCTTCACTAACAGTAGTTAGGCAGAATACGGTGAAGACATTGAGTGGCACCTTCATCAATCCATACACTCGGGCTCTTCTCTCCTCCTGAACAAGCCGGTCTTTCAAAAACGTCATACTAGGATAGTACATCCCCGCGCATAATTGAAAGAGGCAAATCGCCCAGAATCGGCCCATCTCGTCTTGGAATATGATCGCCAACAAAAGAGCTGAGGCTGCGATCGATGACGCAAGTTGGACTGTGCGGGATGAAACTTGTGATGGGTTGCCGTCCCGTGACATGTAAGAGTACAAAAAGGACCCCAAGGCCATTGCACCCGTAAAATTGGCAAAGTTGAGACCGAATTGAGGGTTGCCCCATATCCTCGCCTGAGCTCGAGCAGACATGATTGCCTGGGGCCAAGAGTAAAGCATCATGTACACAGAGCCCTCAAAGAAACACATTGTCAGTGTCAGAATGACCATACTGGGATCTCCTAGGCACGTGTCAGGTTATAAAAAAAAAAAGAGTCATTACGATTTGCTTACTCAGAATAAAAGTGACGCTGGCTTTCCACGTGCCATCGCTTGCTGAGGACTTGCCACGCAATCCAAAGTTCTCAGCCTGTCATGACGTTAAATATATTTGACGTAAAGTATGGAAACATAGAACGTACCCAAGATCGAGAAATAATCATCAGTGCCATGCTTAGACAGCCGATACTAAGTAAGAAAGGAGCAGAATGTGAACCGGACATGTTCACAGCCGCTTGGGCGACAATACCACTTCCCACTGCTACAAGCCCATTTGCAATGGCCATTATGCTTTGTATCGTACTCAAAGCAGTATCTCGTTGCCCAAATCCTTGTCGGTGATACTCAGCTGTCATCCAAGTCTCAAAAGATGAGTAAAGCAAAGTCGTGCAAACTCCACCCATTACTCTGCCGACGAACAGCAACGGTACAGTGCCGAGGATCATAGCCACACACGAAAGTGAGTAAATGATGCAGTAGGATTTGCACATGAACTTTCTGCCATATTGATCCGTAATGGAACCCACGAACAGAGCGGCAATTCCTGCAGAGACAAAGCCCGTAGCAAAGAGATAGGCGACTGCAGGCTCTGAGAGTTTGTGGGTATTTCTCAAACAGCCGTACAAGTATGACGCCTGGAATTGACCACCAGAAATTAGTTATCGTTTGGATTGGTGTTATTTTCATACAGAACACGCACCTGGAGCCATTCTGCGGCCATCGCTAGACCATAAACCAAGACGAAGTTACTGCGAAAGTTGTAATATCTGTCACCAGTTGACTCATGGTTAATATCATGGATCTCATCATCGATCATGTCGAAGCGATAAGCCTCGTCCATGGAGCTTTGGGCCAGCTTTGATGACACATGTTTGTGATGCCGATGGGAAGCTATCAAGAGTAATATGATGAGAATGATGACTGTGGAGTTATAGAAGTCCATAGCTCGTCTCGCATTGTCGAGTATTTGGTAATCTGGCGCTCAAGGCTAGAATTCTGCTGATGCGAGAGACGCTGACAAAAGACAGCAAG
Organism: Fusarium beomiforme; assembly: GCA_002980475.2. Classification (NCBI taxonomy): domain Eukaryota; kingdom Fungi; phylum Ascomycota; class Sordariomycetes; order Hypocreales; family Nectriaceae; genus Fusarium; species Fusarium beomiforme. The sequence continues at coordinate 2,963 of PVQB02000771.1, read as the reverse complement.
CAAAGTGATGGTATCATGAAAATACGAGTAGTGGACCGTGCAGACGCGTTGACGTTTCATTCCGAACCCCTTACGTCCAAGTCTAGCTCTTATTGGTCTACGGCTCCAACCATCGAGTCACTTCCGGGATCCCGACAGTCTAGAGTGAGTCTGTGGGTCAAGGAGGATGGTGCTGACGTATCATACAAACTCCCTCAGGCGAAAAAGACAGACATTTTCTCAAAGCATGACGACTGAAATATTGCAGACCAAATCTAACATTATCGCTGATCGAAAATTGACTCCATACTTGAGATATTTATCGACTGAACCGTCGTATCAGGAAACGAACAGACTACCCTGGACAGATCGTCGGATTGCCGTTTATCCCGGTGCCGGCAAGTTAATCCGAGCGCAACGCATTGGACTAACCTTATTAATCTGAACGAATCCACATCTGCTTTTCTCAAGGAAACAGTCGCCCTGATCAGAAGTGTCACTGCAAACAGCTGTCAGAAAGGGGTGTTTACCTCAATTAGCTTTGGGTAAACAAACCCTCTGCGCATATCAACTAATTTTCGTATCAGCGACCTGAGTCGACCTTTCATTCTACCCTTTTATTTCACGATATTGACATCCACCAAGTCATTCCGATGGCGCTATCTCGCAGACTCGTGACAATCAGCTTTCTTTTCGCGACAATCCTTCTTCTTACTCTATTATACACAAGGATAGCCCCTCATTTCTCAACAGCATTGTCTCCACCAAACCATGCAGACGTCTTTAGCAACGACCCTTATCTAAACTCAAGGCTTGCTCACGCTGAAAAGTTATGGAAACGCTCTATCAAAGCCCGCGAGGAGATGGCCCAGGTATCTGGATATGAAAAAAGGTTTCCCGACGGATACATGAACCCTTTCAATGTCTGGGACTTTGCCCGCCCAACTTTCTTCTGCCCACACGACCTTGAGCGCGTTGGATCAATCAGCGACGGCGGCAAATGGATCTGCGGCATGACGCGCTATGAAAAGGAATGCCCTGGCCCATCGGTGGATTCAAACAAGGGCCGAGAATTCACTGCCTACTCATTCGGCGTCAGTGACGACTCTTCTTGGGAGGCTGAGATACTCACGCGCACGAATGCTCGCATCTGGGGATACGATGGCAGCGTTGATAAGTGGGCGCAGCAACTTCCCGAGTTTATATGGCCGCGCGCCAAGTTCATGAAGGCTATGATTGGAAAGATATCAGACCCAACGGCCAAGCCACCTGTGTATTCGATCCAGGATGTGATGAAGATGAATGGCCATACATGGGTTGATCTCATCAAGATGGACATTGAAGGAGCAGAGTATGACGCTCTGACGTCGCTGATCGACTTTGTCAAAGAGCAGCGCAAGGACGGCAATGCGACATTACCTTTTGGTCAATTACTGGTCGAAATGCATATCAAGGAAGCACCTGAAGGTGTCACGATTCCAAATGATCTTAGATCGTGGTTGAAGTGGTGGTCAAGCTTGGAAGAAATGGGCTTGAGGCCAGTGGCCAATGAGGACAATTGGATCGGTGATAGGGTGTATGGAATGCCTAGATTTATGGAGGTAAGTTTTAAATCTCCGACTTTCCCCCAGCTTTGCTAACACAAAAATGCGCAGTACACGTTTATCAATGCATTAGACAAAGAGAGGAATCTTTTACTGTGGCCATGAAAGCCTGGACCGTCTACGAGCAATATAATTAATTCAAATAGAAATAATTGTGTGGATACGAACAGCAACGTAACAATGGCACTTAAAAGTCCAAATTTTACCCAAACCTCAAGCAAGAATAAGAATATAGCTCGCAACCCATACCCACCATATTTACTCGACAGCCGTATTCTAAAGTTTGGAGCTGCCATATACTGCCATCTCATTCATAACGCGTCCTTGCGCTTGGAGAAGAGGCCGTTGAAGTTGACTGTATAAACATTGCCGTCATCGTCCTTGACATCTGTGGTGTAATGTGCAATGGAATTGAACTTATCGTCCCATTTTTTCCTAATATTCACTTAGCCAGCTAAAAGAATTAGGAATAGTCCATTATCAATTGTAATTATGGCGCCACTCCTTCAAAGCGTTCACTAGCCAATCTCTATTAGTACCGAAATGCCCATCTGTGTGCGAATTTTCCCAGTTCTTATTAGTGATAGGTGAATTGTCGAGAAGCAAATGGGATCTTTCGATTTCGCTTGAGGGGATTGCCATTTTATGCCGTTTGGCATTAACCTGGCTGTCTGCTGGATGCGGCAGCTGGCAATAATCATGATGTTGCAGACTGCGTAGAATGGAACTTAGACTACAGAGTTGTATCTAGGTTACTCAGTAGAACCAGACGCCAAAGCTTTCCGTATACTGTTAGTTCATTAGTAGACTAGCGGAGTAATGTCCCACTATGATGTCTGGATCTGCAAAGCACCTACGCTATGTCCGCTAAGGCTGGTCACCTGCGTATGAACAGTGTACGAAGAGGGCGCAGTCTACAAGGTTTATAGACCGATCCAAGGGCGGAGTTTGGAAGTAGTACTGTTGACGGTAGAAACTATGAGATGCGTAATGCGGTGCAGATGTATACCTGGCCCTTAAGACGTGTAGCACGATCTAGTATTATTCCTTTAATTAGCCCCCTCCTCTTAATTTTACAACACTTGACGAAATAGATGTAAATACAATCTAAGACTCTCTTGCGCTCTTTACTGGTTTGTTTTACTTTATTCGATAATAAATAATATTTAACTGTGAAGTATTTTGAAGTAGATATTTATATTTTACCTATGCTGCATTTATAATAATCTGCCTAGGTATAACGTGTTTGATAGGTGAGTGGGTCATCCAAGTGAGTGAGTCAATCTTATTTCCTGTCACGGGCTGGGCTCGGTAGGGCAGGTGAACGGGGAACGCTTCAGGCAGAATACGGTCTATTGCTACGGATAGGCACTGCAGGCA
>PVQB02000770.1:0-45805 GCA_002980475.2 Fusarium beomiforme | reverse complement strand
CCTAAACCAGTTGCGAATAATGATCGGATCTTCACATTTGGCTCTCTGGTAGTCATATTTACGGAAAAAATGCGTCTTGAGGTCTTTGTGTCGCTTGACGAAGTTAGAGGCCCAGCGCTTGCCGACAGGCGGCATCTCGCGGTCGGCAAGCAATCGGTTAGCCATCTCCTCAACACAACGCAGTCGCGGGGGGAACCCTCGCGAATCCAGATCGAGAATGAACTGAACTATGATCTGTTCCTCTAGATCAGATAGTTTGCGTGATTTTGGGATAGAATCACGCGTAGAAAGGATACCCTTCTGTCGGCGATGTAAAGTCCAATAACGGACCTGGTAAATGCCTGCGGCGCGTCGGAGACTTAATTTTGGGTCATTTTGAAGGGCACGAAGTGCAAGAAGAATCCTAGCCTCAATATTTGGGTCTGACATGTTTGGTGGTTGAAAATTAATTGGTTAAGTTGAGAAGATGTAAATTGCGGGATTTTTTGTTGCACTCGCTTGTCTGTTGCACCCGCTTATCATGTACGTTACATCGATCTCGTAGCTAGTTCTGAGCGGCTAATTACGCCCCTGGGAGCTATCGGAAAGATTCCGGGGAGAACTCCGGACCCCGCAAACAACTACCGAGTAGGTTCCCTGCTCTCATTGGTGTAAGGCAACCCCCGCCAGGGTCAACTGTATTTAATGGTAAAAACACCACGGCTCGGGCATGGAATAATGAAGTTGCAAGGTTCGTTACTACGCTGACTCATGTATATTCAAAAACCCAAAATGCCAAGTCCGCATAGTTGTAGGTATAAAGTTGAGGGATAAAAGAAACTTCACGCACACAGAATTTCCCTCCATCGCTTCATCATAAGTACCCCTAGGAAATCATTACTTGACAGCTATGTTATCAACATTCAGGGTTGAAACCCTCTCGGTTTCTTTCTTTCTTCTGCACAATCTGTTTCTTTCCCGGGCCTGGGCTCTCGCCGCCCCCTCTTCTACAGATGTCAGCCCAACTCCGACTATGACAGCCAAGAACTGCGACTATCAGCCCGACAGCCGCATGCCAACCGATTCCTGGGATTCGCACCTTCATATCTTGGATCCTGTTCGCTTTCCCCCTCTACCAGGCTCATACGAGTTTGGCACATACACAGCCTGGGATGCCACCATCGAGGAAACACGGATTGGCTGTTCTCACATGGTGCTTATCCAGCCGTCTGTGTATGGAAATAATAACACCTTCCTAATCGACACTCTAAAGGCATTTGGACCTGATAGGGCCCTCGGTGTTGTCGTGTTTGACGTGACCAACATATCAACGGCTCAACTCCAGGAATGGGATGATCTGGGCGTGCGTGGCGTACGCTTGAACTTCCAATCGTCGGGGGACACGCCGCCAGCCAAGGATCTTATAAAAATGCTAGAGCAGTATGCAAACGCAATTCGACCTTTCTCTTGGGTTTTGCAGATATATATCTCCATGAAGGACATACCTAGTATCGAGTCGATTATTCCAACTTTGGGAGTGAAGGTTGTTTTCGACCATCTTGGTCACCCGGATATCCCCAAGTCTAATACATCTGAAATTGGAAACTCGCAACGCCTCGATCCGCATTCTCTGGCTGGGTTTGACGCGTTTCTCCGACTAATAAGACAGGGCAACACTTGGGTAAAAGTGTCAGGCGTCTATCGCCTGTCTCGAGTCCCGGGACCCTTATACACTGACGTTGACCCTATCATCCTTGAACTCTTCCGGGAGGCACCATCCCAACTAGTTTATGCATCGGATTGGCCGCATACTAGATTCGAGGGATTAGATATCAAACCTTGGACTTCGCATCTACTTGACCTAACAGAAGGAAGGATAGGGCTGGTGAATAAACTCTTTCGCGACAATGCACGAGATCTGTGGGTTGGCAATGATACAAGGACTGATTTTGCGAGGTATTACGGCTGAGGTACCGTTTTCAATCCCTAATTGTACGTTTATGCTCTCTGTAGGATGAGCTATTGCCTTCCGATATTTGGCTTAAGTACCCCGCTATACTCATGCATTATCATCAGATCATATTCTTATCATTACTATCTTGGTAGCAACTTCTATCACAAAAAAGAGCTGATTGGTCAACAATATGCATTCTAATTGACCGGTAACAAGCGGGCCGATATGTTTATGGTGTCTGACGTGGCCGCTAAGACCGTATTCGTGAGAGTCCGATGCATTGCATGCATTTCCTCAGTTTCATTGTGGAACAAATGCAGTCAGAAGTTCTGTGCATAAGAGCTGAGTCCAATGACTGGCCCAACATCATGAACTGGACCGATCGAGTAGGCCACCGTGTCAGCATGTAGCTGCAGAAAATGACCCGTAGCCTGAGATATTGGAGGCCTCAAACTAGACATTGGCATCCATAAACAAGCTAACACTCTTTTAGTCAATTCAAAATTGATGCCCCTTCTATGGACAGATAACTTTCTCCGCTTTGAATGAAGTTGCAAAATAAACAGTTCTACATTGCGAGGCTTAGATGTTTCCCATAACTTGTCGACATTATGCACCATGTCCGCAATAAGATACGCAAGGTCAGACTACGCATACACGAAGAGAATTCGAATACATCCAACCCCGTAACGCCCGCAGAATCGATTAAAGACTCAGATGAGGAGCCGCAGGCTCTCCCCAAACTGGAGAGCATTCCAAAAAGGCTCTGGAACCAAGCATATGATAATTTGAGGGAATCTGAGACCGAGAAAAGCATCGTCAAAACATACGAAGAGATCTTGACTAAGTATCTCCAGTCTAAGCCTGACCAATCCTATAACACTCCTAGCATGCAAAATCTGGTCAATGAAGATCCCGACAAAAGATGGCAACAAATGGAAAAGATGGTAAAGGACGGACTTGAGAAGACAGCAAAAGATTCTGGTAGGAAGGAGGCAATCAATGATTGGCTCACAATGATACAGCCTCTGAAGAGCGCTATCAATACAGGTATCAAGGCAGCTCCTGAGGCTGCTATCCCCTGGGTTGGGATATGCTGTGCACTTGAAGTATGACATGCCACTGCAAGGATGATTCCGTGCAGAAGACAAAATGCTAATTCATAAAAAGATCCTTGCCAGTCCTTTGACTGAGTCAAAGAAGAACCGAGATGGTATGGCCTATGTATTGACGCGGATGGATTGGTATTGGAAGCTGTGGGCAGTACTCTTGGACGAAAACCGTTCAAGTCCAGCGACTGAGCCATTGCGAGCCGAGCTTCAAAACCACGTCGTTGTTCTTTACCAAAAACTGCTGATATATGAGATGAAGAGCGTTATCACTTATCATCGCAGCCGTCCAGCAGTCATTATTAGAGACCTGCCAAAACTGGACAACTGGGAATCTCTAATTGAGGAAATCAAGGACGCCGAGGCTACTGTCTTGAAGAATTGCGAACAGTACAATACGTTGGAAATAAGAAACCGGCTTCAAAGCATCTTATCAACAGCGATTGAGCAGGAGCGACACCTACTGGAGATTTTCAACCTCCACAAATCGACTACGCGTGGCAACGACAGGAGCGACACAAGGAGAAGGATGACAACTGCTTGAAGGACTTGTATATCACCAATCCCCGACATGTCAAGGAGTCACTCCTCAGTGCCAAAGGCGGGCTAGTCCACGAGTCATTTTATTGGGTCACGCAACACCCTAAGTATAGGGAGTGGCAAGAGAATAATACCCGCCGCTTATTGTGGATAAGAGGTGATGCAGGGAAAGGAAAGAGCATGCTTCTTTGCGGCATCATTGAGGAGCTTGAACAGTCTGCACCTGAGACGGTATTCTACTTTTTTTGCCAAGCATCGGAACCCAAATTAAGAAGTGCAACAAATGTTCTTCGTGGTCTCATTTGGTCTTTGGCTCGGACTCGACCAAGTCTCATATCTTACATCCGAGAAGAATATGATCACACTGGCGGAAGTCTTTTCCAGGATACCAATGCTTGGCAATCTTTGTCGGAAATTTTGACGAAAATCCTAGAAGACAGCGCCGCTATGGACTGTATCTTCGTCATAGATGCTCTGGACGAGTGCACTGAGCATATGGACAAGCTCATTGATCTTGTATCCCGTCTGTCGATGAGGTGTAACGCGAGATGGATTGTGTCAAGTCGTAATTGGAGTACTATTGAAAAGCAACTCGACAACGTGACAATGGACATGCAACTCCGTCTCGAGCTCAATTCAGCTGCAATTTCTGATGCGGTCCAGAGGTTCATCAATATCAAGATCAATGAATTGGCCATCAATAAAGGATATAGCGAGACGCTACGCACCGAAATTTATGAGCACCTTGTTGCGAACGCCGATGACACGTTTCTTTGGGTTGCTTTGGTCTGTACAGAGTTGGGAAAGCATGATGTCCCGTTCTACTTGGCCTTGGAAGTCGCGAAATCCTTTCCGCCAGGCCTCGAGGAACTTTATCACAGAATGATGACGGTCATGGACGAGTCTCGAAGTAGGAGATTCTGCATAGCCGTCCTCGCAGTGGTGACTTTGGCATTCAGGCCACTCAAGTTATCGGAGCTGGGAGTACTTGATAAAAGACTTGAGGCCGTGTCTCAAAATCCGGAGGCACTCTCAGATATTGTGAGTTCATGTGGCTCTATGGTGGCTATTCGAGAAGATACTACCGTGCATATAGTGCACCAGTCTGCCAAGGAATATCTGATGAAGTCTTCTATGATTTTCCCTCTGGAGGTTTCACAGCAACATACTGAGATATTCGTTAATTCCATGGCGGTTATGCAAAAGAAACTTCACCGGAATATATACCAACTGGAGCAGTCAACTTTCTTGATTGATGAGATCACCGCTCCCTTTCCCAATCCACTGGAAGGAGCACAGTACTGTTGTATTTATTGGATCGATCATTTGGATGCATGGCAGTCGGAAGGTCCCAAGAAGCAATTCGATTTGGTCTACAGTCTGCTTTTGACTTTCTTTACAACGAGGTGCCTGTACTGGTTTGAGGCCATGAGCTTGCTACGCCATGTTACAGACAATCAAGACTTTCCAGAAACTCAAAAATCTGGTAAGCATTCGTGCCTAGAAATAGTCATGAATTCTTATTGCTAACACATGATCCTAGGTACTAGCAGGACCCGATGACTTAATGGATTCAATTGAGGACGCTCTACGTTGGGCCCTCATGCACCGATCTGTCATGGACGCTGCCCCCCTTCAACTTTATGATTCTGCCTTGCTTTTCAGTCCTCAGCAAAGCGCCATAAGAAGACACTTCGCGACGGAAGCACCAGTGTCAATCAATTTGGTTCACTCATCCTTTCAGAAATGGGATCCTTGTCTCCATACCATTGCAAATTTTGCTGTCAAGCGCCCATGGTTGGAATTTTCTCCCGATAGGACAAAGCTAGCAACAATCAAGGAAGACAGTCGTACCATCCTGATTCTAGATGCTCTCACCGGAGATCATCTTGTAACCTTCCCACCCGAGACAGAAGAAATTATTCTATCTGTGTCATATCATCCTGGAGGGAAGCACCTGGCGTCGCTATCAAATTTCAAAAGGATCAAGATTTGGGATATCGATAAGAAGGAATGTATTCAATCATTTGAGCCTCGAGCAAAGCTGAAGGCCCTTAGATTCTCTAGCTGGAGTATCAACTACTATGACCGCTTGCCATTTTCAACAAACGGCCATTTTTTAGCTACATCTGGTGCGGAACAAGGCATAGAAATCTGGGATTTATGGAACAAGACCTTTTTAGACACCTTGTATAGCAATGAGCTTGGCGAGACTGAGTGGTTCGACTGGGGGCTAAACTCGTCAGGTACACCACTGCTCCTCGCAATCAGATCTATGGAAGGGGCATCTCAAATCGATTTATGGAATCCCGAAAGTAGGGAATGGTTATCAGGGCCACTTGATAGTACTTTCAACGCTGCGGAAGTCAGTCGTGATGCCAGACGACTCGCAGTAGCTACCGATGAGGGCATCACAATTATGTCCTGGGATCCCTCCCTCATCATACAGAAGGTTGTTGACGAAGGGGCAATCGGTAATATCCACGACTTGTCATGGGCGGCTGATGGACAATCTCTTGCAATTGCTACGGAACATGGTATCACGCTTTGGGATCTTACAAATGGTGCAAAGCCCGTTCACATAACGGGCCAGGCAAGCCATGTCTCAACCCTTCGGTACGGGAGAGACAATCAATTAGCTTCAATAGGTGACAGGGGCCGTACCCTCAGAATCTGGGATGTCAATTTCGAACCAGGCCATCCTGTGATTGAGAAAGGACTCCTCACTTACCCACCACTTTCTATGACACAAAGCTCACAAGAGGAACTTGCAGTCGTCTTGCCAAATGGGGATATACAGATGGCTAGCGCTGCTACGGGTCAAATATCACACAAGCTTATTTTCGCCCGTTCTTACCAACTTCACAGCTATGAATTTGGACCCAATCACAGTTTAGCCACTCTTTCAACAACGGGGATTGCCATGATCTGGGATCTCATATCAGGAGATTGCATACAGGAATTCGAGGCTTACGATGAAGAAATTATCAATAGCGACCGTAATTGGCCGGTAGAATTCTGCTTCGGTAATTCAGGAGAGCTTATTACGGTTGCGAAAAGAGTAAAGATCTGGAATATAGCAACTGGGTCTTACCGATATGCTTCATACTCATTTGAGCCAGCAAAACAGAGGGCCGTTGCATGTTCGAAGGATGGCCGCCTTGCGTTTTCTTGGAACGACTCTCAGGTGGCGATATGGCGCCCCAACTGGGCTGAAGAAAGACAACATTTATGCGAATCTCATAATACATGGAGCCTCTCGTTTAATACGACTGGTTTGCTTGCCGTTCAGGCTCAGAATAGCGTGTCAATTTGGAACTCAGAAGATGGGACGGTAATCAGGAAATATCGCTTGCCCGAGATGATCACATATTTGTCATTCGACTTGCGATACAGCTCTGGACTAGATGTCGAATTTGGCATGCTCGACGTTGATATTACGGGAAAGGATCGTCCGAGCGAAAAAGATGAGCCATTCGAAGAGCCAACTTGGTGTCCGCAGAGCTTGAGGCTAGACTGGACTGAAACATCTGCCTGGCTGATGAGAGGCTCCAGCAGAGTCCTTTGGGTACCCCGTGGATCTGTGAACAGAGAGCTTTTCACAATTAAGACTAATCCAGAAACGGGCGTAAGTGCCGTAGCAATGGTACATAACACACATCTGTTAATTCTTCGCATTGTAGATTCTGGGATTTAAGAATTTTGGTATAAAAACTCCAAGTTTGAGAACTTCTCTAGTCCATTAGAGCATAAAAAAAATATAAAGAGTATCAATCTTTCTATTGTTATCGTTATACACATATATACTTGAGTTATTGAATAATTCAAAGTCTGGGTTGCCTTATCATTACATACAATAGTAAAATTGCCATAATTTCAGCTCTTGGCTTCTCAATGGATGCGCTTTCAGGCTCTCAGCAACTCTGTCTCCCTTGCTGCTGGTCAAATTGGTGATATTGTTCACACAGTCAATCCACCAAAGGACGCAAAGGTCAGCAAGAATCTGATTGCTATTATCCTCGGAGCTACTGTCGGTGAATTCGGCGCTGCGAAAGAGCTTTTGGGTAACTGGCAGATGAAACTTGTTGTCGCTGGTATTCAAGGTCTTGCAGCTCAAGGCGGCGGTATTATTACCTGGCTTGGCAACAAGAACTCGAACAACTACCTTCACGAGTCGATGCAGATCTCGGACATCTCTGCTTCCCTCTCAGGTCAGGTGAAGGACTACCATGGCACTCTTGGCACAGCTATCAAGACTGCTCAAGGAAACGTCACACAACTTCTGGCCCTTACCAAAGAGGGGGGATTCTCTCAGCGTGGTCTGACATCTTTGACGGCTCAGATGGACAGCATCTACAAGGATCTTGTTAATTTCATCTACAGCAGCGCGTTGCAAGCCAACGGAATTTTTCTGACTAAGCAGTATACCACAGATCCGGTTAAGATGGCTTCAAGTGCGGGTGATAAACTTGTCAACTGTACTGGCCTTGACTCCAACAACGTCTGTGACCAGTATTGGGCCCTTGACGGGACCACGTACTCGTTTAGCAAGGTTGATGATTGTGGCTGGCGGTTCACTGAGATGTGGTATACTACTCTTCAGAAAGGCTGGCTTACACCTCAGACTTTGTTCCTTGGGTCTGATGCTTGTGCTGGAAATCAGCCTTTCTTTGATGGAACTGCGTTCACGATGAACTGCACGGTAAGATCTCTGCCTTGCGTCCTTTTACCTGTTGTTCGATAACTAATTGCTCAAGCAGTCCTATACCCCAAATTGTGTCTATACTACCGACGCGGAAGGTCAATTTCAGAACTGTCCTAACCAGAATAACTGGATGCATGGCTATTGGAAGCACAAGGTGCCTTAGTCCTATCTCGGTAGCAAGCTGGTGAGCTTGCCCAACGTTTTTATCCCAGGTGAGAATCAAAACAAAACTGATGACTTTGTGTCGGTGACGTAGACCGACGACCCGAAGATTGAGCGATGTGAGGTCAATGAATCGTCGAGTGAGGGAGTAAAGACTTAGTGGGAAGTATGGGATGACTGGGGATAGGTTGGTGGATCAACTGTTAGTGTAATGTGATAGAGTACTCAAGCTTACAAGGTCAATTTAGATCGATATGTCTACGACTTATATCTCGCTATAGTTCACCATTTCACGTTTAAAAAATTTCACAAGATCAATATTTACCGCCCTCGGCTGAATGGAGACAAATGTGGATTGTCTCTTAGGGGCGGCCGCTCAGCCCGCTCTTGCATCCGCCTTGAAGTTGACTAAGCCAGAGCAGCTCCTTACCAATGGACAACTTGCAATAACCTTATTTGCTTTAGGAAGGTTGCATTTGTGATCAGAACAACAATATCCGCAAAGTGCAGGTGAAAAGTTTGCAAATACGAGGCCCGAGATGAAGCACTACCTAATGTAAACCCACATAGCAAAGGATTCTTTAAGAATTGCGCAAACAGTAAGCCAGAGACTAAATAATTTAGAAATCTGGAATCCTGTAAACTAGGCACGGTCCTAATCGTTTCCCTATCATGATATTTATTTCAAAGCTATCCACCTGACCTTGTTTGCTGAATTATAGCATAAGAATTGATCTAGGCAGAATTCCCTGCCACGCCTTCCAGGCGGTCAATCAAGCTTAAGAGACCCATGTTGATGGGGCATTGACCATTGGCCAATTATAAAATACTGAGCTGAAGTTGTGGTAAATGAGTCAAGACAACGAATCAGCTGGGCTTGAGCAATAGGCTAATTAGGTAACTTATGCAAGGGAATGCATCGGTCCGGGCCGAATCCTTGAGCTAGATTCTAGACTGAAGATGAGGCCTTCTAGGCCGGAAGAAAAGCTGCTGTGCTTGCTGTGTATCCTAAACTAGTACCCTGGTGTCTCTAACAAGAGCCAGGAACTTTTGTTGATCTTTTTTTATCTGCCTGAGTAATGATTGGGATGGGTAAGTGGCACATTGTAGGTATAAATAATCAGTGTTTCTCTTCCCTCTGCCAGACCTGTATCAGTTGTCATCTCACATCAAGTTTCATCCCACTTCCCTATCTCAGCCCAACACCATGCGGACTTCCACTCTTTCCGCCGTCCTTCTGGCTCTTATGCCGCTCAGCGTCCTCTCCACTGCCGTACCAGCCAAAGATGCCGAACCTCGGGAGGTCATCTTCGAGGAGGTCCAGGAAGGTGGTGTCCTCTTTCGAGCGTACGCACCCATCAATGGAACCGACACCCTTGAGGAAAAGCCCAACCTGGAGAAACGAGGCTGCAACTCAGGCGCCAACTTCAAGGCCAGCGATGCTGTTAAGCTCCAGAATAGTCTGCAAAACCAAAATCCTGATCAGCTTGTTAACCTTCCTGCTCGGACCTTGATGGAATGGTCGCTCGGAGAGGCCAAGATCTGTGTCAACAACTGGTACGCCTTTGAGAATACTCATATCAAGCGATGGGAGGCTGGCTGGGTCACGGGTTATATCAGAGACACCTGCTGTGGTGGTAATTCTCAGTGGTAAGTGATCCTATAGTGTTACGCCTGATCCAGGTCGATTTGCTAATGTGTTGGTCTTGAATGTAGTTATGGTGGTACTGGTAAATGCCATGGTGATAGTGGATTGACACTCGATGCTACCTTGATGCACTCGGCTCGCGATTGCCCCAGGTAATCCTTTCCTTGAAATTGTGTACACATTTCATTTCGGGGCTTGGCAGATAGGTGGTTAGAGTATGAATTGTGGAGGAACTGTAGGCATGTGATATTTCGTCAAAATGGCAAATCAATTTCTGCCTAGTTCAGCTACCTAGTTTCGATCCTTTCGTGGTTGTAACGGTGACTTGGCTGTTTTAACGTACTTCAGCAGGCTTGGTCCCTGGACCTTGGCCTTCTCATCCTCCACATGAAAGAACTGCTCCACGCTCCGAATCGTATTCGGATGGGTCTCATCAAGTAATTCATAATCCCGTTTTGTAACACCAGTATTGCCTCCAGAGTTCCGCCACATGTTCCAAAATCCAGTAAAGCTCTTCTTCACACTCAGGACGCCAGACTCTTCGGTATTTGCTTCTATCCCGGCAGCTGTGGAGGCTCTTTTCCTCATTGGCCCGTCGCTCCAGTACTGCTCTAGCGTAACATCGACAAATCGGGCCTTGCAGCCTGTGACTTTCTCGAAAGCTGCTACGAGATCTGCATAGCGTATATGTTCAATGGCCACCTCTAGGTCTATACCATCCTGGTCCGGATGATCAAAGAGCCAGCGGACATAGTATGCGCAGTCGTCGAGTGATAAATGCACCACGGCGCCTTCGTTTGTGAGTGGTACCCGCCAAGTCACGACCTCTTCGCCATTCGCAGAGACGACTTGCGGGGTCATGGGATTTCGGCCATTGATAGACATCTCGATATACGGTCCTGTTGTAAAGATGTCCATCGTCATGACGTAAAAGGCCTACCCCTTGTTGATGCGATGTTGAGCCAGTAGCCACTCTGCCACTCTGCCACCCTGCCTTTGTCATCATAATGCCCCGTTCGGTACTTCGGATCATATCCACCCTTTTAAGTGACATAGTCGAGGTTCCCAAGTACGAAATGCTTTGTCTTGTGTTGGTTGGCCAGTTCGTAGATACACATTGTCCAGAACATCTCTGCCTTTTCGCCAACCGTGAAGCCATCGATGTTGATAAAGAGGCCTTCGCAGTCTTCTAGGCCGCTGTACAGATCGGCCTCGGAGGTAATGCTTCCTTCATAAGTTGGGCATTCGAACGCATGGCCGCAAGCTCTTGAGCACGGGGAGACTGTGTGTCACGGGTAAGGACTTTTACAGCATAACGGCCATCGGAAACAAGGCTTCGGACAACGGGCATCCCTTGAGCACAGTTCCTCCAATGATGAGGATTGTAGATACAGCCCTTGATGAGAATAGTAAGGATGGTCAAGGACAACAACTGCTTGCACTCAAAGGAGGACCGGTGCTGAGCTTATACTTACGGCCACATTCACTCGTTGAGTAAAATCTCCATCTCTAGTAGATAAGAGAAATATCTAAAACGCACAGAGTAGTATATTTGAGGCCAACGCTCATGAGATCACCCAAAGAAGCCCCTTTTACAGGCGCCATCAGTTGCAACAAACAGGCGGCTAGCCAATCCACTGGAGACTCTCGGATAACAATGCCGCGAACAAGCATAGGTACGAGCTGTATGCAGAGAATAATAACATTTGAGTAATTACACATGATGCCACACATAGGTATGAGTAGTACAGACAGCATGCGGTAAAGCGGTAATTATGCGGTACTCCTGGTTCAGGATGTGGCGGATTTGCGGATATTGCGGGAACCTGGCGGTATTTCTTCTCACTTTCCGTTCTGCGGAGTCGGCCAAGCGAATTGTAATTGGTCAATCGGAAATATTAGTGCTGACGCTTGATTACTTATCACATTCGGCACCATCCAAAGGATTCATTTATACCTACATTAATAATACAACTAATCAACACGGAATACGTAGAAGTGGCAGTACTCGCATGTTATGTATTCCGTGCTGACATTGGTAAGAGGCTGAGCTTCGAATAATAAATACTGCACCAGCAGATATGAGTATCATATAATAATGTCAACTCGTATATAAACACCAGTCTCGGTCTTTGGCTTCTGCTTCTCTAAATCCCATCAAATCTCTCAATACTGCAGGCCTCGATTATTACTATCAACTTTATCAACCTAATCCGCTGCCTTGGGATAGGCCTCATTGGTCAGCATGAATCAACAGGAAGCATTTGAAGAATTGTTACGCCGAAACCAGTACGATAGACCTTCCCAATCTGCAAATAATATCCAAAATAACCTTCAACCTCTAGTGATCTGGCAAAAAGTCACCAACCATTACCAGATTTAAAGGTCGCTCTCAAATCCGTGCGGCCGGGTTTTATTATCATCAGCTGTTCTGACCCACGCTTGAACCCTTACAGGATATTTGGTCTCGATCCTAGCTTTGGTGGCCGTGTCACGATGATTAGGAATGCAGGAGGACGAGCCATGGATGCAGTCAGAACGATATCTGCATTGCAAACCATTGGAGCTGCTAAGATGATTCTGGTAGTGCATCACAATGGTAATGGTCTACTTCGAGACTATTTGCGAAGAGAAAGCTAATTACTCAATAGACTGCGGGATGTCGCATTATAGTGATGCAGACATCAGAGAGGCAATGCTCAAGATAGCACCTGAAGAGGAGGAAACAATTAAGAATTCTCAATACGGTGAGATTGACGAAGGATCGTGAGTATTAGCATGTCCTCAAAATTTCCCAGTACTGAGTGATATCAGAATCGAAAAGAGTCTCAAGCACGATGTCGCATTCCTTCGCGATTCTCCCTTCATTCTTCCTGGCACCCAGGTTATAGGTTTGGCTTATGATATCAAGAGCGGATTCTTGACAAGGGTTGTCGAGGCTATGAGATAATAAGTATACTTCCCTGATGGAATAATCCTTATATAAATATAATGTGATGAGATTGGACTTGGCTTTTATTTGTCTCAATACTGTGCATTAGTATATTCGAATAACCCTAATCTAGAAAAAAAATACCATAAATCTGTATTTTATCATTTAAATGCCATAAGGCTGTTTTTGATGGAAAAGGCAAAGTTGAGGCAGGCTAAAGAAATAATTCCACAGATATTATACTGATAGCTGCAGCCCGACGGACATATTAATAACGTCCAGTACTATTAACTTTACCTTGCTTCAAAAAGTTGATATAGCTCCCCGAGATGATTACTTCATAATAAAAAAATCTAATTCGGTAAGCGCAGCTAATGTTGTCCTTCTAGGCGGCTTGATTACTGATCCGGTATGCTTAGTGAGAATTCCGTTTTTGATCACATACTGCTGGAGCATGGCGGATAGCAACATTCAGGACTTAATCCTGAATTGACAAAAGTACTTCGGTAAAATTCTCTAAACTTAGTCTACTTTTTGATTAGTTCATTTTTGCTCCCTAATATCTGAAGCCTTATGCTACCCGGCGACTACGACATTTCGGCAAAGCGGCCTCTTACATATGTCTTCCTTCAAGCTGACAACGCTCATTTATGTGTCAGCACGGGTACCTATGCGAAAGGAACTAATATGGGGGGTGCTTAAGGGCCAACTAAACATAGATACAGGATGCCATGTTGGTATAAAGAGATGAATCTGCTTTTTATTCCTCGAAAATAATTCCTTGATTGTTTCACTGAAGTAAGAGACACAATCTGTCAACATGTCTACTCAAGAAACAGCAAAGACTTTGTTCCTCACCGCTGACGGGATCGACTTCGCCTATCGTCTCATTGGCAAGTCGAATAGTTCTCATCCTCCACTCCTCATGCTCAATCACGTCCGCTCTACCATTGACACATGGGACCCTTACCTCATCAACAACCTTACCGCTCAAGGCCGTCAACTCATCACCGTTGACTATGCTGGCCTCGGCCACAGCAAGGGACTCGTCGCCACAAGCATTAAGGGTTTTGCATTCAACGTTCTCGCTTTTCTCAACGCCTTGCTTCTATCGCTCAGCGTCAAGGAAGTCGATGTTTTGGGATTCTCAATGGGAGGATATATCGCACAACAACTTGTCCTCGATTCTCCCGATGTTGTTCGCAAAATGGTCCTTGCCGGCACAGGTCCTAGCCTTGGAGCTGGCTTAGAGCGTCCCATGAATGAAGTCCAGTCTACTGTCTTCAACCCTACTCCTGGCCCGCCCACTATCGATGCTTTCTTCCCCGTTTTTACTACTGGAGATCAAGGACTTGCATGGTTTAACAGGAGTACTACTTCAAGAGCTGGCGTTGCTGGAAAGAATGGAGAACCAGAAATTGCTCAGTTTACGACCGGTGAACCTCTTCTTAACCTGACCCAGGCATACCTTACCTGGGATGCTGATCCACTTCCTTATGCTCTTCTCCAAACGGTTCAAAAGGACACACTTGTCACTTGTGGCGATAACGACCTCATTGTCCCGACGCAGAACTCATTTGTTCTTGCGAGACAGCTTTCGAGAGCCAACTTTGTTATGTTTCCGAGCAGTGGCCACGGACACTTGTTTCAATACGCAGGGTATTATGCAAGACTGGTTGGAAGCTTTCTGGATGGTGACCTTCCGTCTGCTTCGTTCTCAGCTGGAAAGATCGCGAGTCTGGAATAGTTACAGTATAACATTAGACCCTCCAATTTACCTTAGGACTCAGGCTCTACACAAAACTAGAGTTATTCCATGGAGTTGAGTTCAAAGTTCAAAAGCTTGCACTTCCATCCTCTGCTAGCTAAGAGCGATATTTGCATAGAGAAAAGAGAGTTCATTGCATCGCTTAATCACACGAGAGAAACAGTTAACACCAAAATACAACCTGGTTGCCTTGCCTTCCTATACCCTCTGTTATCTGTCTCGCTGCTGCTATTGCCATAGAGCCATCGAGCATTACACACCACAAGCTTGGCTCAGCACTAGTAACATACTCACTCCAGCATAATTACCTTCATTAGCAATCATAATGTATAAATAGTAAGATAAAAGCTGTTATCTGTATTAGGATGATACATGCACTTAAACTAAAAGCCCTGCAGAGAAGGAAGTAAAATATAGCTTACTTTAGCTACTAGTCTACACCTATTAACCTTGTAAAATACCAAGTCTTGCTATACTAAACCGGTTGCCGAAATTTTGATTGCTTTTTGAACACTGTACCTAGATATCTCTCTAGATACTGCTTACATTCAGGGCCATTCAGAACACTGGCCGCTTCCTTCACCCAAGTACTTGTGAAAGGATTTGCGTGGCTTTTCTTCTCATCCCCAGCAATTTCTTCCGATACTTCTTCTTGCCATCTAGCAGAACGATTAAAGAGGGCTGAACTTTCCAATTCAGCGTGAAACTCTCTCCGGCGGTCGTTATTTGGCAAGAAGACATCCCACCAAGCCCAGCGATTTGCCTTATACGAGACGGGAAGCATAGATATAAAAACAAGAGCTGCTCTCCTGCCAGAGAATACCAAAGGCTTCGTTATTTCAACAGAAGCAGGTTGTTTCTCTAGAAGATTCTCCGGGCCTGCAAACAAATTAAGCCCCTTTTTAGCAAACAACATAAGGAGATAGAAACCTAACCATAGCAAACTAGACCATCGCTCTCTCTTCTCTGCATTTGCAACAGCGGCGAGGAGGGCTGCTTGCAACGTAAGAACAACCGCTAACACTCGGCAGACCCATCTCAGGGTCCGGGGTCGAGTTATACGGATAGGAATGTTCGTTAAGGCATGGAGCTGCTTAGAGTATCCACATATTACCGAGAGTTTGGAAGAGTTCCAGCTATCGGCGATTACATGGACATCTAGAATCGCTCCGTTTCGAGCCGTCAGATCCTTATCGGAAGCGACAGCGGCCTGATTGCCGAAGATGGGATCATTCAGCATTCTGATGGCAAAGACAAGGACTTGAGAAATAGCAACACAGACGAGTAGAGTAAATCCAAAAACCAGCCGGTTGCGAAGGGCGATAATGGCTGTGCAGACAGTGACAATAATCTCAAAAGGGAATAGGAAAAGAGTCGCCCACCCCTTGGCAGTGTTTATTCTCAAAGCTTGTTCAGAGGATGGAGTGACGAAGCTCAGGTGGATAACTGTCGGGCGAAAGCTTTCAGATGCTGATGTACTTAAGCTTCCAGGACCGTGGCGACAAATTATGCCTACATTTTCCAAGGCGGCCTCGTTTGCAAGATCAAATGAATTGCCGTGACAAAGACTCGCAACTGCCGTGGGGCGATACTTCTGGCTCGAGCCAAAGAGATCGATATAGTCAATGTTCCAGAGATAGTCAAAATCTCTGATACAGCCAGTCAGACATGCAGATAAGGAGGTGCGTGTCAGTACAGCTGAGACGAGTTCTCTCTGCGATCGTTGGTTTTCGGCGAATAAAGGAATAGGGGCCCATGGTGCAATAGAACCAATAATGTTTATAAGCTTTTGCGGCATAATGCCTCTTCAATTAGCATTAATCCAGAAGAGTTTAAACGGAAAAAAATATTTTAAACGGGCTTATAGAAATAGGGCTACAGAGAAGATTTGATAAAGTTCAATCCAGTTCGGGGTCAAAAAGGCCATATAATGGTTGCTGCGGGTTCCTAATGTCGGGCATAAACTGGCTGTGCACACTACTGCCGACCGTACTTTGGCTTCAATAGTAACGCATACAAACTTTGCCATGATCTGACTGGCTACGAGCCTGCACGCCAAGTTGAAAGGAGGGAATTTTTCGAGCCACACCACCAACACTTGTCTTAGCTGCCTGGTGGCTATTCTTGTGGCTTGCAACCCCGCAAACAGTTGAGGCCTCCCAGAAGCCACTCAACACATGTGGCCTAATGCAGGCTGGGCTGACGCCAGGTGTTTAGGTGCTTCTTGGTTAAAGACCAATAAAAGGTGGCCGCAACAAAGTGAGGCGACTCCAGTGTGTGAGGCATTTAACAGGATATTGGGTTGCGCCTTTCAACCCCCGGGAAAAGCCACAGCGCCTCATGCGACCCGACGTCTCAGCCATTGCACTATTGGCTGTCACCCCTCTCTAGGTATGTCACTATCATACTCAGAAATAGCAAGGTCGGGTTGGCAGCTGTTACAAAGAAACCCAGACTTGCACCGTTACTATCTCACCTTATGATAAAAGCTCCTCAACATCTACGGAAGTCTATCCTGTGTTTTATGAAAAGACTTTAAAGAAATCCCATTATCATTGTGGTCGCGATCCGCTCAATATCTAGGCTTATGACCTGTTGTCATCGCAATATCCCACGTACAAATCAAGAACACTCCATACCGACAGCAAGCCAAGAATTGATAGATGCGTTCAGAACTGCCACAGCAAAATGTTAGTTCTACAAAAATATATCATGGCAGTCGAATAAGGCTACAATATACAATACCCAAAATCTCACTCCGTCAACCAGAGGAGTATAAGTTGTGTACCATCGACTTTTGCGAACCTTGGCAGCGCGATTTCGCCAGTGTGAGACAGCACCACGAGTGCCACGAGTGTAAAGATAAAGGATACGAAGATCTTGAAAACTGGATTTTGCCAGAGAATACGGTACCCCTTTCCAAGAATGACGCTTGCGATGGCTGCAGAAGATGGGAAATCGACCACCAATTATAAGTATGCACAATTCACCCTGATACACGATTTATTGCTTCGCGATTAGTACAGGTAGAAGAGCACAGCGTGCTTTGCCATCATCATGTCGCCATGGTTCAGCTATGGATGGGCTGCAGTTGAATTAGCCAGGTCTTGCGAGGCCAAGATAAGCTTCAATGGTCCCATGGCCCTCTAATTAAGAACCTTGACGAAGATGTTCTTCCCAAGGACGACACAAGCAACTTGTCAAGCAGAAAGGCTTCCGATATTATCAGATCTCTTTGTAGAGATGTCACAAGGATAGATAAACTTCTGAGCGGGAATGCGAGGGCGATTCCCTCATCAAATTTAATGTCCGAAGAAGCTTTGTTTTAGTCCCAGGTATATCAAGTCGTGTTTTTGCGCATACAAATTGACAGGTAGTTGCATGACTTGTGAGTGAACCAAAAAAGACGACTCATAATAAGCCTGTGTATAACCCAGAGTGGCCTGTCATCGTCCGATATATCTAGCAGCTGCATCCACACGAGCGAGAAACTATGCAGTTGTTACCACAGGCCTGAGTGATCCTGTTTGTCCCACAATCCTCATACTTGTCACATTTGTTCCATGGGCCACCACCCATAGCGGAAGCAGTCCAGCACCATTTGCCACTCCTTGACTTTCCGCATTGTTTCCAACAATAACCTCGGGAGCATCCATAGGGCGCTTTGTAATAGCATGCTCTTTCTTCGAAGAGGCTAGCTGAAGGGGCAGGAGTTGTGTCGGGGTCTATATCCTCTTCTTCCATGGGGGCTAAGGACGCTCCTTCAAGAGGGTCCAAGGTTCGGTTGCGACCCATAGGATGATCCGCGCAGAGGCGGAGGTCAGAAGGTAGTACGCCCTCCGGGAGATCTCCTGGTGCAATGTTGAGAATGCCGAGGTCACCGCAAACCGCCACGGCGCCAGCAGCAGGCGAAGCAGGCGTTGCTGCACAAGACACGATAGCCACGTAGGCAAGGATGAGAAGAGAGTTGTTGAAGTACTTCATACTAGATGATTGGTATGTGGAAAAAGGTTTGATGAAAGGAATACTTGAAAAGGGCTTGCTGGTGCTCTGATCAATCTAGAAGAGGAAGTGAGCGCATTTTTATACCAAGAAGTCTATCCTTCGTTCAGCCGCAACTGAGAGAGGCAATCTCCGACTACACTGGCGTGAAGAGCTTGTGGGTACGATGTGACGAGGGCAGCTCGGCTTATGCAGTTGGTTCACTGCCGACATGCTGGTGCTGCTGGTGGTTTGAAGTCTCACCGCTGAGAGTTGTGTTCTATAACGAGAGGTATACTTTTGGCTCATAAGAGCCTGAAAGCACTCAATGACATTCAGGATATAATCAGCAGCCTTTACAATGATCTGGTATTATGATGATATAGCAAGCACATTAATGACAAATGAGAACACCGAAACAACAACAACTTGAAAATGTAACTTAACCGTTCTTTGAAGAGCACAGAGCCTATCCCATCTTTCTGTGCCTCAGAGATAAAGTGGGTTGTCGTATCATTTGAGAGGCCCGCAGGTGATAAGACCCTCAGCGCTGTGACAATAAATGCAACCAGGTTGGGCTTTGCCTCGCTTGCCAGTCCATAACTGGATGGTCAATGCGGGATACGAAAATGCTGGAAGGAAATAGTGTACTTCAATACCAGAGTACCAGAACGTCTTATTAACGGCCACAGGGAGTATGATAATATTGAGACTATCTCTATAACGCAAGAACTATTGAAGTTCGACACTTAATTTTCTAGCTACAGCCCAGCGTAGAAATATCGTTGGTGAGACATATTATGAGAATCCAAGTCATGCTCGAAGCAATGAAGGATACGAGGAAGTCTAGATCGCTCTAATTTTCGAAGTGGATCACGGAACACGGTCCCTTGAACTACCGAGCGTGTTTGATAGGTCCACGATTTATACCTCATGGGGTCAGTTGGTCAGAAGCCTGTTAAGCGAATTAATCACAACCAACAACCAACAATCAGCCAGCAAGTCTTACCAGCAGAAAGGTAATCACGACCTACCCGAGGGATCTATGTGCAGGTCTCTCGAGCTTCTCTTCTTTCCCTTCATTACACAAGGACCTAAACTTTCTCCTTCGTTTTTAAGCTCGATTCCGCTACCTTATCCATTTCTTCCGTTCAAGATGTTCATATCCAAACTTGCTCTTGCGACTTCTTTCATATCGTCAAGTTCTGCTATTACAGGTCAGACATTTATCTTGAAATTTGTGCAATGCTCTAATTGATATGTGCAGTCTCGTACAATGGGCTCTATGATGACGATACTGTCTCACTTTCCGATCTCTCATGCTGGAAAGAGAACGGCCAGATCATCGAAGATCAAGATTGGACGAAACTCGGCCAAGTGACATATCAGATAGCAGGGTATGAAGGCGTGGATGGACCGGCGTCTCCATTATGCGGCTCTTGTTGGTCACTTAGCTACGGAGATACCAGTCGATCAGTTCTTGTCCTTAATAGTGCAAAGGCTGGGTCTGGGTTCGAGACGTCGTTCACGGTTATGAACTCTCTTACTGCTGGTAAGGCTGAGAAACTTGGTCGTGTCAATGTCACTGCTTTTCGGACGGAACCTTTGGACTGCGGAATTGCCACCGAGCCGACCGAGGAAGAACGGAAGATGGTTATTGGTGGCAATTGGTACTCGAACTGGTTTTATAACAATTTTAC
This sequence comes from Fusarium beomiforme, assembly GCA_002980475.2. Lineage (NCBI taxonomy): Eukaryota > Fungi > Ascomycota > Sordariomycetes > Hypocreales > Nectriaceae > Fusarium > Fusarium beomiforme. Next base: position 25,327 of record PVQB02000770.1, on the reverse strand, counting down.
TTAATTTCTTGTGACAGGAGGGGATTTCAATTGCGAGCCTGCTTTTGTGACAAAGTGGTGGCGAAACATAGCAGGCCTTATGGATGAATTAATTGAGTAGATCTTGAGCGCCTAAATATCACTTCCGTGTATGAAGCCTTATAAATTTGAGAAAAGAAATCTTCTTTTGTAAGCTTTGACTGATTTAAAGCATATGTCCGTCAGTGAATTCTGAGTGGCAAAGCAATCAGACCTTGACGTAGGGTAGCATATTCCGTAATTCCGCCCTTTTGCCTCTAACATGCTAGACACAGTGGTCACTTTCTGAACGGGTTTAGCTTAACGCAAGATACTTTAGCCGCAAATCAACGCTCTACACTGTGTCTAGGGGATATGTCGCGTAAAAAATCAATAGTCTTCATGCACAGGAGCCTTTTTGGAATAGCAGTAGTGAAAGCTGTACTGTACGGCGTATACCATGGACCCAAGTAGGATCACTCTGAACAGCATCGACATCTCCCCAAAGGTCGACGTTAGCAACAGCTAAAATAACACTGCGACAGGCTGGCTATATTAATTCTTCTTTATACCAGATTTATCACCTTGGTTCGAGTATCTCAAGTCGCAACCATGTCAGCGCTTATACTTCATGTCATCTATGCTGGTCGTGGCGATGCGATGATTCTCGAATGTGACGACTATAAACAACCAGGCAAGCGCAATTTTATCCTCGTTGACGGTGGTCCCAAAAAATATGGTGCAATTGGTCGGTCCCGGGAGGCTCCATATCATCGATACCTTTCGTCTGCCTGTCAACGAATCATGGAGGGTGACAGTTTTGCTGGCATTATATTCTCACATCCCGACGAGGACCACTACGCTGGCTATCTGCATGCTCGACAAGACAAGTCTGTTCCGTTCAGCGAGAACCTCTTCTTACCAAATGTCAGTTCCGGCACGAACGAAAACGCCCCAATAGATAAGGTCTGCAGTCTTGCTGGATTGGATAAGGCGGTTCTTCATCCTTTCAATTACAAAAACCAGTATTTGATCCCTCCAGTAAGGCCAATCTTTCCGCAAAGAGAGAATATTTTGTGGTACCATGGAGGTACAGACCGAGATCGGGCACACGACTTTCAGGAGTTTGACAAAAAAGTTGAACCAAATGGGCGCAGCATTCTAATGTATACCGTCACTCTCGATTCGGTGGGCGAAATGGGAATATTCTTTACAGGAGACAACAATGCGAACACAATTTCCCGTTGTATGAGTTCTACCCCTCCGTTAAACTTCATTCCGAACTTTGCAATCTACAAGATACAACACCACGGCGCACTGAAAGATAATATGAAAGATTTGTACGAGCCAAAATTTTCTGATGACATCACGGCCATAGGTCTTTTGTATTTTCTTTTTAAGGTCCGAGAGGGTTGCGCATATCTACCGTATAGCAAAAAGGTTACTGCAGCAGTCAAACATGCCGCCAACCACTTTTATACGCAGACGAAATTTCCAGCAAACAGGAGGTTGCTTTACTATGAGCGTCTTGAAGATGAGGTCAAGAGAATTCAGGCAGAAATATTGACAAACTTAAATGCTCCTATAGAGAGAGCAAAGCATCGTATCTATCTGCGGCTCGGTGCACATCCGGACTTGTGGGCTGCCAGGAAATACCTGGAGGAGCTTGACGAAGTCCTTAGCAACCTAAAATTGACAAAGAGCTTTGGGTGGGGATGGAAGACATTTCGAAACGGCCATTCTACCGTCGATTTCAAGACATATCTTCACGTCTGCTGCGTTAAAAAGTTCTACTTAACCTTCACAGCGGATGTTTATGTTGTCAGCGCGAATGATCGACATTCTCACCCGAAGTCCGAAGTACTCGTCGGATTAGCTCTCGCAGTCAGAGAGCAGCAACGAAAAGCCCGGCTATATGTTACCAATGGCAGAAGCGTGGACGTTCTTGAGCTAGCCCTGGTAGCAGAGGTCCTGGGCCAGGGCTCTGTGGACGAACTATTCTACGGGGAGCACCTCCGGATCTCCTACTTGAGCCGCGGCACGTATATGTCTCTTAATGGTGAGTCGCGTGCGATAAACCAGGCGCCAATAACCGAGCGTGATATGGACGGTACGACAGACGAGATCAAAATTCAGAGCACAGGTGCTCAAGAGAAGATCAGAAATGGGCTACATGTCTGGCTTGAACAAAACGACAACGAAGATATTTTCATGACCCAGAAATACTGGCTCAAGACTTTTGTGAACGGGTTTTGGTGTTATTTACACCTTCAGCCTGTTAACACCGGAATCGATTGGTGCTTCACGGACCAGAATAACCCCAGATATATCTGGATAGATTCCAGCAGTCTGAATATTGTCAAGAAGGGGGCATTCAAAGCAAGATGCCGAACTGAACAATTTTCTATCGCTTCTAGGGCTTTTCAGTGTAGCTGGGCAGGATTCTCCGACGGCCTTGACTTCTATTACATTGAAGACATTCTCTCGGGCAAGATGTTACATAAGACAACTGATTTTATCGACTTTACCACGAATGATGCGAGAGCTCCATTGGCTGCTGTTACTATCGAACTTGTTCCGTTACAATTCCAATCAGAGGAAAGTTCAGATGAAGATGCAACCTACAAGGATCCAGTTCATACCGCTGCTCACTTAGGGACGGGTCTATCTCAGCACCTCAATTTCCCAATTGGGGCAACGACTTTTAGCTCGGAGCATTCCCTGCGAGAGGCGTTTGAAATTCTGGATGACCCTATCAAAAACAAAACCAAGCCCAACATAATCGAGATCCTAAGTCGCTTGCTTCGAGACAAGGATGCACTGGCTTCAGCTATCGAAAGACTCCCTGAGGCGCTCCTCAAGGCTGCCTTTGTTGACTTTGAACTAGGTCTTGATCAGTCAACAGTCACCATCGACTCCCACCCACTTTTGGGGAAGGTTATTGGTAGCGCTGTTCTAGAACGAGGAAAGCCTCAGGAAGGGAAAAAATGCTCAGTAGAGATTGAGATGGCCGGTTTTGAGTTTTCACTCATGGATATTGTTGTGAAGGTTGATAAGTGTTGTTCTCCGCAGGTATATCTCGCAGTGGAGTCCAAAGCGATCATGCAGAAAACAGGTCTACAATTCAAGATGGCTTGGAAGTCAACGGAGAAAGAAACCACTATATCTTTCAGTTCCAGTGTGGTCTCTATCAGGGATCTAATCTTCGCATTAGCCAACACAGAGGTCGATGCTGAGAAGATCTTACAGGGCAATATCCCACTGATGAAAAAACCTCCAGCTAGTCACTCTACACGGTCCGTTGGAGACATGAAGCCTGGTTTAGTGCCCGAGATTGGCTTCTCACTCAGTCAGCCTATTGGCCTGATCAACAAATACGACCTGGCGGAAGTCTGGATTCGTACTGAGTTCCCGGACTGGAAGAGCTTTATGCCAACCCCCGACAAGTTCGAAAAGGTTAGAGGTGAGGTACTGATTCGAATTCTTGATCCTCTACATCCTGCAACGACCAGGATAGGTACAAGTGTTCAGCTTTCTATGCCTCTCCCTAGTAACGAGAAACAGTTCATCACAGCACAATTTGATGCTACACCGCTTGCCCGAGTTGGCGATTACGACTATAGATTCCAAATCACCTCTGCTACTTATGGGGTCACGGTTCCTGATATCTTTAAAGCCATGGGCCTTGACCATGTCTCAGATATTGTTAAAAACATGCCTGTCCTCGAACGTGTCTTTGACGCAGTTCAAGTCAATGAAGCCGGATTTTCAGTCGTTAAGGCTAATGACAAATGGGAATTTCGGGAATGGGACTTGGGGTTATTCATCCCTTTCTTCGATCTTTTTCCTGGATCTCTATCGCTGGTAGACACGGTGATCCATGTCGAGTGCTACGGAAAGGAAGATATACAAGCAAAGGGAGAAGCCACGTTTCGAAGTGAGACACTGCAGAAAGAGGCCAACATCTCACTCGGGCTTCCGTCGAAGGATGAACTTGGATTCATAATTTTCTCCAGCCCTGATGCACTTAACTTGGCTGATGTGTTCGCTATCTTTGGACTCGGGGACTTGCCAACCATTCCGTTCCTCACTGGGAATTATGCAGTTGAAGTCTCATACTGCGATGCCAAGTTCAAGAAATCAGAAGATGGGAAACTCTTGACATACTCGTCGACGTCCAAGTTTAAGGTTCCAAATCTGGAGGTTGAACAGTTCAAGCTGGAAGACATTGAGTTTTCTATAGCTTGGCAACAGAGTGGAGATGAGAAGCCAGAGTCGAGTACTTCATTCGAACTTTCGGGCTTGCTTCAAACGATCGAGTCTTTCATTGAGGTCAGATATGATGGCGGGAAAAAAGAGCTGACAGCCTCTATTAACCCCATCCAAGGGTCTCCTATCAAGGTGGTGGACGTCCTGAGTTTCCTGATTCGCGGCTTCGACAGTGCGTTACACGCAGCGTTTGGAAACCTGGAGGTGAAGTTTGTGGAGATGTCGCTGGATGTCAGCACGGGATCTCTCTCTTCCTTCAAACTTGAGTTCAAGGATGATGCAGCTCTAAGTCTCCCTTCTGCTGCGGATAACAGACCCTTCGTTCTCAATTCAGCTCACCTTGAGTATGTCGAAGCAATGAGTAAGCTTGATGTATTTGCAGCATTGAAGATCGGAGGCATACCGACAGCCATTAGCCTTACTTCTTTGAACTCTACATCAGGGGAACGCTCTGTTGATTTCAGTATTGCTTTCCAAGAGAACCAGCAGGAAACCAGTCTGAAGGCCCTTCTGGCAGCGGCTGGGATCGAGGGTGTCTACCTACCCTCTCCTGAGGGATGTCCAGAATTCAATGTTGGCATGGCTGATATCAAGGGCAAGTTTGTCGAAAATGACAAGTCTAAGCTTAAATTTGCACAGCTAAACTTCCATGTTGAGACAGCTGAAATCCTGAAAGCTGTTGAAGATTGGGACATTTCAGTCAACAGGCTCTACCTCGAAGTGGATTACGACAAGTCAAAGGACAAACCATTCTCGGCTATTTTATTGGGGAGTCTCACTATTGCACAGTCTGTGGAGATGGTTATCACCTACGCTGACACCAAGGACGGGTCAGAGTTTCAAGCACATCTAGCTTCCATGAAGGAGACAGAAGTCAAAATTGGAGATATCGTACAATGGTTGACTGGAGACTATAGCGAAGAGTCTCTACCATCCTTCATTTCCCAATCTGTTGTTGATCTGAAGTCGGCCAAGTTCGACATGTCGTTGAGCCGTCGAAAGCAAGAGGGGAAGTCGGCTCTAACCGTTTCTTTGAGCTTTGTTCTTGGCTCGGTCGCTGTTCAACTTGCCCGAACCAAGATTCGCCCAGAGAATGGAGGCAAGAATGAAAAGGTTCCTTGGAAAACTCTACTCAGGCTGGCCGTCAACACACTGCCTAGACCACCGCCACTCCCCTTAGTCGGCCAGATGGAACAACCTTTCTCAACACAACTGTATTGGACAAATAGCGTCGTCTCAACCGAAGAGGTCATGAATCTGAACACTCTGGTGACCTTTAAAAGCCAAAAGTTGCTCCTTTCTGAGAGAGCAACAGGAGACGTGGCTTACGGTCAAGGTATTTCATTTCTGCTGCTCAACGAGGGTAACATTATCCTTGCTTCAAAATCGATGAAGACCAAAAAGCGGGAAGACGCTTCAGGTAAAGCATTCATGATTCTGGAAGAAGATAGCCCAGAATCACAAGAGATGAAAACTTTTGACAAAAGTGTCAACGGTGTCTCTATCACGAACGTTGGGTTTGAGTACAATGCCAAGGACCAGAAGATCAAGATTAAGTTTACCGCCCGGATCACTGTTGGTCCGTTGGATGGCGAGTTGATCAACTTCAGTATGAGCGTCAAGTTCCCCCAGGGCGAGAAGGTCAAATTGAGCAATTGGAAGAAGCTCAATATTGATATGGACCTCGACGGGCTTTCTCTTGCCATGACAGGTTCTAACCTGAACGTTGCGGGCTCTTTGCACCGTATCAAGGTTGAAGGGGAAAATATGGCCATAGCAGGATTCGAGGGAGGAGTAAGCGTCAAGCTCAAGACCTACGAATTTGTCGGTTTTGGCTCTTTCAAGGGCGTGAAGTTTAACAACCAAGAGGAATTCGTATCTTTGATGGCCTACGCAATGCTTAGTGGCCCTATTCTTAAAACACCGTGTGTTGAGATCGTGAGCATTAGCGGCGGCTTTGGGTTTGGTTCCAAGCTTCAGCTTCCGCCTATCACCGAGATCAACAATTTCCCACTCCTTATGAGCCCAACACATGACCCTTTGGTCATGTTCGACAAGCTAAGATCAAACGGAGGGCAGAAGCACATGACTGAGACCAATAGCGCAAACTGGGTTGCTGCGGGTATTCGGGCAACTGCATGCGAAACGGTAGACATATCGGCTGTCTTGACACTCCCACTAGACCCAAGTGTTAGTGAACTGGCTATTGTTGGTACTGCGTCTGCTCAATTCCCCCGAGACGCAAAAGCGGATAAAGCACTTGCAGCTATCAAAATAAACTTTCAGGGTAACATTGACGTTGCGCGTGGCTTCATGCTTTTTGAAGGACGAATCGCAGATGGTTCGTTTCTCTTATTTCAGGATTGCAAGCTCTCTGGTGGATTTGCTGTTGGAGCTTGGTTTGGAACGAGCCCCCAAGCAGGAGATTGGTGTATCAGCATTGGGGGATGGCATCCAGCATATCAGCCCCCAGCCCACTATCCCAGCACTCCTCCACGCATGAGACTTCAGTGGAGTTATGGAGACAACAAAGAGCTATCCCGGGATGGACAAGCCTACGCGGCAGTGACGCCAGATGCCCTCATGGGTGGTCTAGCCGTCAGCGCCATCTACAAGAGCGGTCGCCGTGGTGCGCACTTTGACTTCAGGGCCGACCTCATCCTTTGGCTGCATCCACTACACTACGACACTAGCTTCTTTGTCTCCGCAGGTCTATCGTATGAGATGGGCGCTGGGATTTTTACTGTGCCGATGAAGATCACCTTGAGCGCTAAGTTACATATCAGTGGGCCGCCGTTTGGTGGCGAAGTTGTCTTCGATTGGACCGTTGCCGAGATCGAAGTTAGATTCGGCGTACAACAACGGGGAAGTTTGAAGAAGCTTAGTTTTCAGGAGTTCCTTGACGTTGTGCAGAGAAAGTCTGAGACTGATCATGTGCTATCACTGGAGTCTGGAGCTGTAGCCCCAAGTAAGGCCCCGAATTCTCCACAAACTCCTAATTCGATATGGACTGTACGTGGCGGATCACTTGCTCTCAGTGTTACGTCACGTGTGCCCACAAAGAAGATCACCTTCTCGGGTGCCTCTGACCCTGAGAACGAATTTGAAGGAAGTATCTTTGCTCGACCTATGCAGATTCCTTCTGGTTCACCAGGAGTCAAAGCGAACATGACAGTGTCTATCGTTAAGATGAAAGAACATGGTGAAGATATGGTTAGAGGGTTTACCTTTGAGGTCATTCGTGAACAATTACCTGCCTCCCTGTGGGGGCCATTTGACGGTGACGCCAATGCTATGCTTGGCGGTACATCCCGTGAGAGTACTTTGTCACACGTCACGGGTCTACGGATACAGGCTCCCGAGTCCAAGTTATCTGACTTGAACCCCCCAATCACTCAGTTCAGTATATTGACCGAATCTATACCACTTACTGTCCCCTTTGTGACGGACACCGAAAGAGATGTTGGCCTGGATGCAAAACCAAGGGCAAATGAGCCAGGGCAAGATAATCGCAAGGTTGATCTAAGTTGTGCTACTGAGGCACTTCATGGCACAAGTAGCGACGTTCTCAAGGCGAAGAATGGCAGAAGGTCATCAATCTTGAAACAATGGGCGGACGTTCGGAACCTAAAGTCACCCTTCGGGCTCAAAGCAAGCGTGCCGCTAAAATTCGCAAAGGGGTTATCTCACTTCGCTCATGTTACGCCAAGAGTATCGTTAGAATAGATTGCAAATAGTCTTTCCCTTCTCTAGTTCATCTCAAATATAGTGCACCGCAGATATGTCGCCCCAGTAACCAGCTGCAATCACTCCATCGTCAATCTTCATCCCAATCACAGGCTTTCTATTACACAAAGCAATCCCAAGTGGGCTTCCTTGCCTGACACCACGATTCTTTGACAATTCCCAGTACTCGTTAGTCGCCGTTGATCCTATCATCAGCTGGCCGTACTGGTTCTGCCAAAGAACCATTGTCCCTGGCCCTGAACTGTCACTGGTAAAGACTTCAATGGCCTTAATATCAGAATTTCGCCTTACATTCGTCTTCTTTGCTCCAAAAGCCTCCACCTCCTTGTGATTGCTGTAAGATGTGCCAGGCATGACGTTGATGATTGCGGTATCACAATATAGTTTCTCATTCTTAGTCACGTAGTAGACTTTCATGTCACCATTGTCGCAATGAAGAACTGCCGAGATGCGTGAAGTCGGCCATGCCAGGACCTCCCCGGGCTGGTTCCAAAGATCCACCCATCCCGTTCCACCTCCTCTTTTACCGGCAATCGTTCCATCAGGGGTGATCCAGACAACAGCATCCAGCCATTCACGGTAGCCATCGACCGGCCTGTTTCTATCTTTGACATAATTCGCTACCGCGGAGAGGTTACTGTACGGGTGAGCACTACCTGGCCCAGCGATCGTCTTCACCACATAGGGGCTCTCCCCAAGTGTGCTGATTTGTTCGATACTTCCTCCTGGACCCACGCAGTAGATGTTGATCAACCCTGCCCAGTAACTATCCGCCGGTTCAGCTGTCGCTGCAATTCCAGCCCGTGGCTCAACTGTTCCATCGATGCAGATTATACTGGGCTTCCAAATAGCAGGCTCTGTATCAATATTCACCTCGGTAGACGCATTGCATATGGCACCGCTTGCCGTCATCCAAAAGATATCCAGCTTCTGAGGAGCAACGGAAACGGACGCTATTGCTCCAGGGAAGGACTTCATTCCCTCATCTTGTATCGTGACCGTTTGTCGCTTCCACTTGTGCTTGGGGGGGTTGTAATAGACCCATTCAACAGTACATTGGTCAGAGATCCAGAACATATCGAGCACCCCAGTGTTTCGTGAAATCACGGATATGGAGCTGTTTGGAGCCATACTGACAGTCGAACTATTATTGATAGCCTTGAGCTTCCACGGCCTAAGCGTATCCCATTGCTGATACCAGCTGTTGGTTTCTATCCTCTCCATCCGAGGTTGCTGGATTTTGTTTCTCGTATTACGTATTATCCAAAAGCTCTGCGTGGCGTATACGTCGATGATCCACTCGTATGGCATCCAGAAATACTCCACAAACTTAGTCATGCCTTTGACGAGTAACCGTCTCTTTTCATGCTCCAGGCCGACAATAAGTGCAGCTTGGGCACCATGGTTACTGTTCCATCTTGGGCCTACCATACGTCTCTCCGCCGGTATCTTCTCGATTGTTGGAAAGCCTCGATCTCCCGACTGAGCGGCTGGAACAGTCTTAAACGTGTCCCAGAATAAATGGAAAGTAAATATGACTGGATATTCTTCGGACAGGCAGAGCCGTATGCGGGCCAGCGTAGAGGCTCTCAATGCTCTGAGCTCAAATTCGTCCATACCACTCATGACCTCAGGTTGATATGAGTCCAGACGATACGGTTCAATAACAGTTCCTGGTTCGATAACAGGTTCTGTTTCTGGTTCGGTTTCAGTTTCTGGTGCAGTCCCTCCATAAGCGCGAACAGGTGGACGCTCATTGATACCCCATACAGCATTTTTGGCATGGGAAAAGTCCTCAAACGCCCACGGAAACACCTCTTCTTCGACTAAACCATAGACTCTCACAGCTCTGAAAACCTGGCGTATCTTAACAGACACATTTCGAACCTCGTCTGGCCATTTCGTGCTGCTCTTATACACGTCCATCAAAGGGAGTGCTCTGGCATTATAGTATATGAATCTTCGGGATGGTCGTGGCATGAAGCCTTGTGAAGCTTTCGACGAGAATCGAATAGCAGCACAGACAGCATCGACGACAGTGATTTCAGAAGGCATTGCGTATCTTTCGAAGCTTTCTGGATACTTGTGCGCAAGATCGATCGAGATCAAGTCATTCTTATTCTTGGCCTTGCCAGAATAGATGTATGGCTTGTCTTCAAAATCGAAGCCATCTGCTTCGTAAAAGCCGTTGGCCATGTTTATCCGCTAAACAGGCACAGAAAACAGTGTTGCGCAAATGGCAAAGACAATCTGAAGCATACATCTCAAAGAGACTCGGCATAGGTAGTATGTCCACGAGGGAAGCGACTGCCAAGATTCGTACTCATGCAGTAAATCAATAGTCTCAAAATCTCGAACGTTGCGCCTCTCACAGTGTGAATTATTATCTTGTCTCTATCATAAAGTACCTTTGCGCTAAGCTCACTTCTTTCTGTTGCTTGCAAACAACCCCTATTCCGGCCCCGTGCATTTTTATCGGAAGTGGCGGATATCTGACAGTGCGCAACCAATTCCGCCTGATAAGATGAACGGGCAACGTTACAACCCACCAAGGTACATCAGAAGCGAGGCACTCTACTGGTATTAGCTGGACTTGAGAATAAGATACTAGAGGAGGCTCAAGGCTATCCTACAGTCTCTCCTTTATTCTCTAAGATTTATCCAAACCCTCCACTTGACATAACTGTCTCACAAATGTAGTTCCCGAATTGCCATTCCATGTCTCCGTGTCGTCTATGTATTCCTCCTCAACTGTAAGCACCACACCGTCGCTCAGGCTATCGGACAAAGCAACGCCACTCAAAAGAAAACCAAAGTCTACCGTTTTAACTAGCCTGGCAGTCCTTGGTCTTAGTTGAACGACAAACGCAGGAATCTTGCTCGAGACATAAGCACACCCCGATACCCACCGAGCTGATCCAGAGCCGAATAAAGTGATCCTGGGCAATGTTTTCGCGGTAGGGTCCACGAGTGACACGAAAGGGAAAGCCACGTTGATTCTGCGCAAACGATCAACATCAAGGCCTTCAATCTTTTCCGTATTGATGACGACCGTAAGATCAACAGCGCGTGTTCCATCTGGCATAACATGTTGTTTCAGAACTCGACATGACGCTGTTAGCAAGCTCTGTTGGCCATCCTGAAATGATTGATCCGCTGTAGCGGTGGCATGGAAAAGAATTATGTCGCTTCGGCGCTTCCTTTCTATAGTTGCCGTCATATTTTCTGACGTAATTGGTTCGTCTCTGACTCGACAGCCAAGCGGGATGGAACCTGAGCTCGATGAAAAAGTGTTCAAACTGTTTACGTCAAGCTGATCTGAGCCCTTGTGCCGTATTTCCGTGCTCAGTTGGAAAGGCTCAATTGGATCTCCCCGAGCCCTATCTTCCTGGTTCTCAGTCGGCTTGATTCTTAACTCATGTAGCTTGTCACCCAGTGCGAACGACATAAGAGCAGAGGAGCCCATTTTGGGAGCCTCAATCCCCTTATATGTGGCACGTTCCGTATACTCTCTCATGATTATAGAGGGTACCAGACACCTAGTTTCGAAACTGAATACCTTCTGCTTGTCGTCCGGTGAGCCATAAATGTTGGGTAGACTCGTTTCAGGCCTCATCCTTTCATCAATTGCTGCAACAGGCTCGATTATGATCTTTTCTTCTGTCAAAACTGTTCCCGCTGCAAAGGATTGCTGGTGGGGTGGCTGGCTAATGGTCAATCCCTCGGGAAGATCGCCAGGGCGGCAGTTGAAGATGAGTAATAAAGCTCTCTCGTGAAGTTTAGTGTTGATTAGGAGTTGCGGAGAGGGTGCAGTGCTACTCCCTGTGCGGATACGGGGATCTCCAAAGGCAGCTAGTAAACTTCCACAAATAACTGCCCCCCACTGAGGAACACGAGGATGCTTGTATCGGACTTCCGCTTGTGCAAGATACGAGTTGATTGCCCGCTTGATCTCATTTCTGGTGATGTCTTCATCGACGGTGCTGTGACTTCCAATGCTCAAAGCTCCATCAATAAGAGTATCGACCCAAAGAGGGTCAACATAGAATGTGAGAATGGCTTCAGTGTCGAGAATGTCGGGCTCTGGAAACATGTAGTTTTGAGGGACTGCACGAAGGGTGAGGAGCTGGTTGTACACAAAGTCCAGAACCTTGGCAATGTATAAGCCTTCTTGTGTAGGTTCGACCAGTTCTCTTGCGTACCAGTCTTTATCTTCTACCAGAATGTCAACCTCTTCTTGGAGAAATTTGCGAACTGCGTCAAGACCAGAATCGGGGTCAGAGCCAGACATGGCGGTTTCCAATTTTGATCCGTCAAGCTTTTCTCTAGCTCTCTTCCATCGAGAACCCATCTCCGACATTGAAGTCACGTTTGACTCCCCAACATCCTGCGAGATCTGCTGGAGCTTTCGATACCAATCGGGCAATGTCTTTTGCTGTGAGTCGTCGGAATCTCCGCCTGTGAATCCTGCTGATGAGGTTGTCTTGTATATCTGTGTAATCTTCGTACGTAAAGCAGATATTGCCATGGTGAAGGCGGAGTTTTCTATAGCCAGTGATCTACCTAGACTCCACGAGGCCGAGTATGTGATGTCAATAAGTCCAGTCGCTTGGTCGATGATCTGAAGACCCGATCCAGGACTTGCGGCCTCGGCGTTGTGTAGCTCATCCCCTTTGGGTCTATGTGGAGTGAACGGGCCGCGGAACAGAGAAACAGTTTGTTCTCCGGTTTGCATCCGATGCTTGACCAAGGTGTATCCTGCTTCCAGGCGTCGTTTGAGCCACTCATCTAGTACTGGTTGCTCGGGAAATCTTCTCAAAGGCCGAACATTGTCTGACAGGGTTTTAATCACTTTCTCAATCTCGGCATCATTTCCGGGAATCCACGAGTACTTCCATGAATAAAGAGAGACTAATGCCGTCAAATCAGGCGAACCTGGCTCGGGGAAGCTCAGGCTCGGCACTCCCATTAGAGAAACAAGATGTGCGTAGGCGGTGACGCGAGAGTTAGATTCGAGCGCCAAAGGTCCAGATCGATGGCCCAGGGCAATAATAAATGTATTTGTCGTTGGATCCTGAGCCTTTGTCGAGCGCGATCGTCGTATATGCGAGAGGTACGAGTATCGTGCAATCGCGGGCTCCTGTTCGTCCTTGTCGTCATTCATCTGAGCTGAGAAATATGCTCGAATTGCGGCCGAGTTGACAAATATTGTATCAATTGCTTCTTCTGGGTTATCCCCTAATTCTTCATCGGGCAATGGGACGTGAGCCGAGGATGACTTCAGCTCCTTGAGTTGTCTCTTGCTCAAACGCACTGATAAAGTCGGAGACACCGCAGGTTGTGGATTTATCGTTGGCAATGTCTTGAGTTCATCCTCAGTAAAGACTAAAAGTGCGACCCATGGTATAAGCGAGCCACCAAGGTGTTTCTCGGCGATAGCGCTGCTGTTGTCTGGACTCAGCTCCCATGGTAGATGAGGATCGCTTAGGGTGACTTGAGGGAGAGTTTTAGACAGAACAGCTTCTCCTTCTGCGGGAAATACAGAGTGAATCGACCCGGCGGGGAGACGATACGGACTTGGACCTTCGACCTTGAACTTTTTCTTTGTTTTCAGCTCACGACTCTGGCTACCTGACGGAGAGACAACTGTTTGGCTGATGTCTACCCGGTAATCGCCTGGAAGAAGTGAAGGCTTGTAGGACGAGAGAAACTGGACCTCACCAGGCTTCAAGTCCCTGAGTTCTTCCATGATAATGCTCAGCCAGATGTGATGGCCTCTATTCCAAACAGCAAGCTGCGAAGTCCTGATCAGACAGGCCAAGTCGATTTCCGCACATTGATGGGGTTTATTGAGACTCGCGAATTCGTGTTCGCTGCTCACGTAACTTGACCACTCAGACTTGCAGTATCTGGACCCTGTTTCAGGTCCCCACCAAAATCGATAGCGCGCAGACTATTGACTGTCGCAAACATCCACCAGTATTCATACTGTGCTTCTAGCCCCAACTTTGCTGCACTTCGTATCTGCACTGGCTAGACTGGCCGCCCGTGGTATTCTACAGAGGGGCATGGCTGAGCGAATGGAACTGTCAAATGTGAGCCACCGGTATGGCTCGCAAGAGGCTTTTGCCAGTCTCGGGCTTTTGGAAACATCGACACCAAAACTGACACTTCACTATGTCTCGATCGATTAAATGCATTGGCATGAAAGTCGATGCCTATGTTCTGAATACTTCTGTTGTAGGACAAGATTTCTTCTTAGCGCCTGTCACTCAACCCTCTTACAACAGGCTGTTTCCAGGGCAGTTCAGCTTGAGACCCGACGTTTCAGATCCAATTGATGTGAGCAACGCGTCACCCTGGGAAGTGAATTCGCGGATCGCGCATATCGGAACGGGTCAAGTGGATAAATCCAATCTTGGGGTCTATATATATTGGTGTTTACCAAAGCCCTTCAGGGTCGGTAGAGCGGATGCTGATGCTTCACAAGCTTCGGGTGAGGCTGGGTCAATTGAAGTGAGTGTTGCCGAAGATTCCACGAATAACTTGTGCTGATATTGGTAGTATGAATCGGTTCCTGATAGGTGGCTCATTTTTCGCCATATTGAAGAGTCGCAACCAGAGGCCCCAGCACTGGAGATCTTTCTTGTAGAAAGTAACAAGATCCGCAACATCAGCTCTGTGTTAGACGCAGGAAGTCACCTTGAGTCTGCTTCATCACCGTTCATCGACCCGAGTCTTCCAGCGAAGCGCCAGCTCGAAACAGTCCTGGGACAAGTTTCGCGGCTGTCACAAGATTGGGGCGGAATCGAAAATGATGCCGAGCACTATCATAGCCCTCTCACGGTACTGGGCTCAGGAAATCCTCTCTTCGCAGATTACATGCCTCATAACTCAGCAGTTTTTAGCTTTCATGATGACCTGACGTGGGAAGGTATTGAACCTGGCGCAGTGGAGAAAGCAAAGATAAATTACGCTATATATGGATTCTTTGCCAAAGATGCTATTGATCTTTCGTCGGGCTCTACAAGCCAGCCATCAACGCCGGTTTTAGTATGCTGGGGAACATTGTACTCTGTGCAGTACGAACGAGATGCTGCTCCCAGCAAGGTGAAAGCGTCGGAAAAGGCCAGGGAGTTTGTGGACAGACAGCCCCTTGCCGTGGGCGATGATGTGTTGGATTCATGTATCGCTATCCTTAAAGGGTCAACGGACCCAGAAGAGTCTTCTATGGCTGATGTCTTTCAGAGCTTAAAAAGCGAGGCTGCCTTGCAACAGTCAAACTCACAACTTGACCGAAATTCGACAGCCACTACGAACTTCAAAGGTACACATGGCGGTTACCAGTGGCGTGTGAAGAAAGAAGACACTGATCCTGCATTTGGAAGCTTGTCCTACTCACAAGCCCAACAAACACCAGCCACAACGGCAGAGCAGAACAGGGTGTTGCGCCAGTTGAACACAATGCAAAGCTATCTCGATGCACTCTATCGTCGGAAGAGATACACAAGGCACCTTGTCTTTTGCGAATGGTGGAAACACCGGGGCCTATTTCGAGTTGAAGACCTCCAGTCAGCGCGGCGCCGAGATCAGTGCGTGATCAAGGCGAAACGACTGTTGGATGAGATGCAGCATATTGCCTCAATAATAGCTTCAGCCGAAGGTCATATTATGGCAATCTTAGAGACATCAAAGTCTTATGGACCGTTCGAGAAAGAGGAGGACAGAAAGTTCTTTTCTCACACAGATCCTGCTTTTGTTCTCAAAGATATGGGCTACGGTTGGCCAGAGAATTGGGAGGCTAAACCTACCGCCGTCGATACCGAAGCTTTCGACTCATGGTTAACTACAAATGCTAGCGCTCTAAAGAAGTGGATAGAAACTACTCCTTTTGCCAAGGATGCAGCCCCAACCACGAAAGCTCGCATTCCTGATTTCTGGGAGCGCATAGCCGGACACAATGAACTAAGCCGACTTCCGACTGAGCTTCGGGAGTCTTTGACTAATGTCATGCTAGCTTTTACTAGGGAGGTCATCGAAGATCATGCTTTTGAGAACGTACTAATCAAAAACCCGTCATGGAAGGAATGTTGCTGGGATGGTCAGCCATGGCTACCGCTGTTCATTGATTGGGAAGTCGAGTATGTCCACATCCCCAGCAATATGTGGCAGTTGAGATACGATGACAATGGCTCGGTCCAATATGGCCTTTCTATAGACCAGAGACTATCCGATCTTGCCCTGGGTTCTCGTACCTTCTCTGGGAGAACTATCCTACAACCAAATGGTCAGAGGCTTATTCAGGGCCTGTTGGACATGATGCATCCGACAGTTCCAGGGGCGCCAGGTGAAGACAAGATAAAAGCATGGGCTGAAAAGTTTCTAAAGCGCCAGAATCTCACCTTTGGTCGACTTGATGGTTTCACTGATCACCTTCTTACTCTATGTCAAGGGGCTCATGCTGTTCCGACGCAGCACGACTTATCAGCATCCGAAGAAAAGATTTTTGCCGATGCAGAGTCTCTTCAGACCTTCTACGGAGGCCCAAAAGACCTTTCATCAGGTGGCCTTGATGTTACTCCATACGGGTCATCCCATGAGGGCTTGTCCTATGAAACCTTGCGTAGTGCAGACGCAGTTGATGCCAAGGACCGCTTTTTCCAACCTGTGACTCACGGACAAGCGCGACTCACGCAGTTCAAGATTGTCGATCGTTTTGGGCAAGTCATTTGTGCTCATGATCCACGGCCAGAGCAGCCGAAGAAGGCCCTGTACCCTCATATCGGATCTGCGATGCTATGTGAATCGGGCAGTGACTCTTCACCCAACCTGGCATTTTCACCAACCGTCGATGGAGACGCAAAGCATGATTGTGAATGGTTTCAACTCGGTCCTAGAATCAACCAAGACGCGCGTCTCCACGCCCACTTTCTTTATCATCGAGACGATTCAGAATCTCATAGCAGTTACCAACCAGTAGCTGAGGGAGAGACAGCAGTTTTTGCATGGCTCCTCATCAACTTTCATAATCAGTCCATTCAGGTTTACGACAGAGAACGAATGTTCAAGGGCGAGGCTATTCTTCCTTCTGGTCCTGATCAACCAGTGCATTGGAATTCACTCATCGGAAATGATTCTTCCTCTGACATCCTTCCACATATGATGCCCGGTGAACATGACTTGCGACTCCAAGCTCGCTTGGATAAAGTTGACACAGACGCACTACAAGTATCAAAGCAGCCCATGTCTCTCGAAGACCTCATCGCCTCCATGTCTCATGCACCCTTCCTGATAGGACTGTGGAAGACAATCGCCACTGCCCAGGACCACATCCAGCCACCGCCAGCTCAACAGATCGCTCAGTTCCCTTCAGCGCTTGTTGGTCGCCCAGTTGCTGTTGCTCACCTTGGCCTCGGAATTGAGCTTGCAACACCGCCCATGCAAAGTCAAGCCTATGCTGACTATTCTGAGCATGACGAGGACTCGAGCGCCGAGGTTTATCTATCGGAGGCAAGTGGAAATGAAGAGCTCACACGGTATGAGTTTGGAATCAAATTGGGGGATATGCTGGGTCACCAGGACGGCTTGATTGGGTACTTCAACCCTCCAGATGACGGCAAAGCCTGGAACCTTGTCACATACTATGTCACGGATGGCAATTCCTCGCAATTCGTTAAGCATACGGAATCTACACCATCGCTTACCGTGTCTCCGAGTTATCCACGACTACTGCCCACAGCTACATCTAAGTCACCCAACGTTGTGGAAAAAGCGGCAAGCTATGAAACCAGGCGAGCTGAAGACTTGCAGTCATCTCTTGTCACTGTACTCATGGATCCTTTCCTTCCCATTCATGTCCGCTCGGGAATACTTCCCGCAGCTCAAGCACAATTGAACCAAGATGGTATCGAGCGAGATCTTCAAAACCTGGGAGTTTGGTTCAGCTCAGGTCCCGTCATCATCGGAGCTCGTGGCTCAGACCCTGTATCTTCTGAAGACGGAAAAATGCGCATACAGGTGATTGACGACGACAAAGATCCAAAAGGCGCTCTTGTGCCAGTACATACCATGCCAACCACAACATCCGGGGCGACATGGCAGTGGGTTCAGCCGGTGATGGAAGAATTGCAGGACGAAGAGGTTGACACTTTGAGTGCTGAAGTAAGATATGTGCATCTGGGTGTTACGAAGCCCTTAAGGGAAGGTTTTGATGCAACAGTGGGGGCGGATAATGAAAAGGCTAAGGAGGATGAGATGGAGGTAGCAGTTGCTCTGGATGGCTATCTCCTGCTAAGGCCAAGCGAGAAGAAGGACGCCTGATATGATCAGTAACAACTGAGCAATGAGGAGACTGAAACTGGGCAGTCTAATCATCCTAAATTGAGGCGGGTAACCAGTGCCTCATAGAATATCTACTGGTAAAAACAACCAATTTTGTGATTAGGTACAGTTAGTTTAAGAATCATGGTACGTTTAGAGCATTTTGTTTATAAAGAAGAAATAAAGTATATATAGAAGAACATCAGGCATCCCTTGTACTTGTAATACTACCTACACTCACTGTTGCAGCCATGGTCCACTCATTGCGTCAAGGGGAAGCCAGCCCTCGTTGAACCAATGTGAAAGACTTGCCATCACTACTTCAAGGAACCAGCTCGCGACCGTAGGCATCGCTCGTTATGTCACCGCGGGCCACACCAGCAGCCTGCATGAGCTTCCTGGTGAATTCAATACGTTCGATGCCTCGCATTGTCGTAGTGCGTCGCTGCCATCCAATCTCGGTGGGCATACGCTCATTCTCTGCAGTACAAAGTCGTTGTTAGCCATCCTGTAATAGCGTCAAGGATGAAGGCAGCATACTCAGCCAGTACTCGATAAACTTCTTTTCCACTGTGCCGGTAGTGCCATCAGCCATGATCTCGAAGAAGGAAGCCATCTCGCCCCAGCTGAAGCCGTCAGCTAGCCTAGACAGCGAATGCTCGGGGTTGGTCCTCTTAGAGGATTCTAGGCGGCCCATTCGTGCCTTGGCAACTTGTTCCACTGTCATCAAATCGTCAGGAAAGTAGGTAAGGGATTCGGCCCAGACAGTTTCATTGAATGGGTTCGGATCGGCAAAGAAGGCGTCGGAGCGACTGCATGGCAATGTCAGCTTTGCTTGGTACAGCATAAAAGCATAACTTACCTCAGAGAAATGTCATGCTCGAGGATATTGTGCCGACCGAGGTCAGCAAGGTCAAAGCTGCGGGTGTTTGGGTATTTGGGACTGGTTCTGATAGCCTGCGTGAAAAGAAGGACAGCATCCGCATGCTCAATATTGAACCCGTCGAGCATGCCATCCTTGAGGATGTCTAGGGTTATGTCCTTGCCGTCACGAGGGAGGTAACCGTGGTTGGCCAAAGTGTTGAGGCCTGGGCAAGGGCCGCGAGCTTCATCAAACAGTCAGTATATGGTCCCCAAAGAGCAAAGATACTTGGGATATGTCCATGGTAGGAACGCACTCACAGTCACCTTGACCTGGGGCGATCCATTCCTGAGGAACAAACTCGCGTGTAGACAGATATTGGGGATGGGCAAGAGTGGGCGCGACCGCCCCGGTGATAGCAATGAAGGCAGCGAATTTCATGATGAGTTCAAAAGGCGTACAGTTCTTGGTATAAGAGGAGAAGACTGAAGTCGAACCTTTCGATGCTAGCATTTTCGAAGACCAAAGTAGAGGTCAATGCCTGGCTTTATATCCTCGAGGTTTTGCGTTTCTTGCCACAAGGACATTCATCTGTACCAGCAACCTCGCCAAAACTACATAAGTGCATAACCTTAACTCTAACACAAAAAAGAAACAAGCTAGAAACAGAAACGTCAAAGCATAGTCAGTGCCGAGATCCTCGGCTCATCCATTCTCATATATGCGTTGCGCGGATTGGTTATGGCGGGTTATCTATTGGTCACTGTGTAGAAACCGAGATGCGACTGGCTGCGTCCCAAGCCACTTTCCTCCGCAAGTTTTGTGATTACTCGCGAGTATTTCCAGATGAGGCAAGGATGCGGGTATGTCCCTGGGCTAGGTGGTGTTTTGTTTATATTGAAACACACAATTACGAAACGCCAAGAAACAAAGCAAGCATCTCCGTCCAGAACTAACCGAGGCTTAAGGTCTTTTCTTCTAAGAGAATAATAATTCAGGGCTCTACGTCAATTGATCTCCGTTAGAGGGGTTAGCCTATACTTGAAGATGCCCCATTTCAGTGCTGTTGGCATCCAAAAATAGCAGCGCAAGTCATCAATTTTCCACGTGGTTAAACGCACCAGTGAACGATAAGATGTATGAAGTGTACTAACAACTTCAATAATCTCAAGATCTTCCAGCCAAGTCAAGAATCTTGAGAAAATACTAGTCAAGCTACTTAATTATTGATAAGCAGCGCTTAGATAAGATATCTCCCGGCACATATTTGAATCCTTCGTCATCACTAAGCCCAAAGTCGTAACGCGCCAGGGTCACTAGCTGATGATCCACTGGACCAGCAGTAAGCAGTAAGCATGGACTGGGTACATAAACCTGCTATGAGCGAATTGATTCCTAAAAACTTGCTTCAATCTACGTCGAACTTTCTCCAGATTTCCATCTTTATTATTTGTCGATATCAAGATGTCATCAGAACGACGTTGGGATCAACGACGCTTTCGGCTCGAGGAGTCGACGACTCTCAATGATGGCAAACGCACAATCTTCATTGAAACCATGACTCCTGGTACCACCGTGCCTCCTCACTTTCACACACGCTTCTCGGAAACATTTGATCTGATCGAAGGGTCGATCTCTGTTTACAAGAATACCCAACCCGACCTGGAAGCCCTTGAGTCATCAGCCCAGCCGCTGGAGGTTGGCAAACCGCAGACTGTCGAGCCAAACCTCTTTCACAAGTATCTCGTCAGCGATGAAGGAGGCGCTGTCTTGCGGGTCATTCTCGAGCCAGGCGATTCAGACTTTGAGAGACTTTTGAAAATTATGAATGGTCTGGACGCAGATGGAAAGCTGGAAAAGATGGGAGATAGCTTGGTGCTCATGGCTGTTGTTATGGATCTCAGCGATGCTCATCTCATTGGACCAGCGAAGGATATGTTGGATGGTGTGAGAAAGACCCAGAAGAATGAGATAGATGCTTTGAAGGAGGAGTTGTTGAAGGCATATGACACTGAGGAAGCATTGCAGGGACTTTTGGAGGGGCGATGATCCTAGCAATGGGAGTCAATATGCTCAGAAATTCCATTCTCAGTCTGCACTAGATATTATACTTGGTTCCATCAATCTCGTTTTACATAACGGCCACTCTGGCCGCCTGCATGGGTGCCTGGATGGCGGCCTACCTGGCTGGGGGTGGTTTCGGCACGCATGACCTTGATTGGCCTTCCATCAAGACTAAATACAATACATTGTTATATCATTGACTCCTGAATGCCGCTCATGGGACTCACTTGTGGTTATGCATTGCTTCAATGGCATTAATAGCTTCATTGGAAGTGCTAAATGTCAGGAACCCGAATCCCTTGGAGCGACCACTTTCTCGATCTTGCACTACGACCTGTTTCAACAAATTGGCATTCTGTACAATGGCTTTGAAGAGGGGTTCAAGGGCTAACCGAATCGAGAACCCGACCATACTTGCTGAAGAGGTTTCGGAGGGTGTCAGCGGTTGTGGTCTCCGACAAATTTCTAATCAGAAGGCCTACTGTTAGTTAGGTTGGACTTCAGTCGCATTCTCAGAGGCCTTACCCGACGTAGATCGTGGTAGACATGTTGCTCGCGCGGGGATTATAAATTGTTTTTGTATTTCTTAGAAGAGTGATTTTCTTTTCTGTTATATACCTGGGGAAGAGCGGGGTTTTTAGACATTAATATGGCGACAGAAGAGCTGTCTTGGCTCTTTTCTATCAGCAGCACAATATTAACTTTAATTCATAAGATGTTGCGGGTGACAAAAACAACTACTGCCTCCTTTTTATCTGCAACAGATATACCTTTCCTTTTCCGGTGTCTTAGCATTCCAATAGTGCAAGTGACACGCGGCTAAGAGATAGCACAGATAAAATAGAGACAATGTGTCCTGTTATTATTCTATGCGTCTGATTATGGGTCGCAGTTGGACCAAAACTTCAATCTCGCTGCTGTCAGAATTTATTATAGCTACACTGCTTGGGTATCTCATTTAATCAAGGCTCGCTTTCGTTTATCGTTCATTTAATCTATCTATGTCGGTGCACGAGGTAGACAGCTGGACTGGAATTAAGTATGAAGAATTGACGCCATTGTACTAATGAGATAGTAGTCCAAGCTGCTGTCGTAAAATGTAGCAGTAATGAACATTTAACAGCCTCATCGCTGTCTTTTAATGGAAAGTTTGCCACCGATGAAGCATGATTCATTGCATAGTCTCGGATGTCGGCGTCAAAAACTTACTCCCTATCCAATTTTCAAGCCAGGCCCCAACAAAGTACGTATCACCACTCAGGCCAGACATCACTTTTGCAAGTCCCGATATAGCGATGATCCTGTCCTGTTCGTATGTCAAGTCTGATCGCGCATATCGCTCGATATCGACTTCCATAAAAAGTACCTGTCGTTGCCTGAGACAATTTCCAGTGGCTCCCGGTTACCAAAGCTTGAAAATTCCTCAGTCCAGGCTTCCCTTGACATGCAAGGCCCGAACGAATCGCCTTGGCATTCCCAATACAGCTGGTCACTTCTAAGGCATAGAGATCGCCTTGAGATATATCGCTCTTGTATGACCCAGGCCCTTTTGTTAATAGGTGTATTGTCCACATCGATACGGTAGAAATTGGTCTTGCTTTGGACAAGAAAAGCATAGTCTCCTCCTCTGATGATAGGGTCTTGAGTGCCATTGGCAGATTTGCATTAGCGATAGACTTTTGGTTGGAGCCTGGCTATGCCTCGTGGCCAGCGCTTGCGAAAACAGTTGTTTCTCCAAATTCCCAATAGATCATGATTGTGAGAAAGGCATAACGATAGATGTCCATCATCAATGGCGCTTCTTGAGAGAAATCGCGGCCGTCATCATCCTGTATAATACAGAGAGTCAATCCACAGATATTGTATAGATATAGCGCGACAGACGTTGATGATATCTCTGTAGCTCTGGGGCAATATGCCATCTAGCTGAGGGCTGCAGTATTGTTTGTAGTCCTTCATGAGAAGAGTTGGGGTATCTGCAGTCCAGCGATGAGACAGCGCAATATACGGGACTCTTTGTTGATGAGACTCAAAGAGTCTCAAAGTTGTCGACTCGTCTCCGCCCAGATCTAATAGCCGGGTGGGCATTTTTGCCTCTAGAGGTGGCAAGGAACAATCGAGGCATAATGGATGTTCTGAGTTACAAATTCGAATCCACCGGTTTGCTGCGTCAGCGACTGATTGAGACGTCTGTTCACGGGGGATAGGAGCCTCTTCTTCGATCCCTGGTTCAGCTTTGTTAGTTTAAACTGAAATAGAACTAAATGTAAATCGTTGCGCTGACGTACGTTCAAATGACTGTTGATCTGTCTTCCAGATACGGAACAGCAACCTTGTGAGTTTTAATTCCTGTCCTTTTACAGGAATAGCGGCAAGGTATGAAGAATCCTTGTGTGTAAATGTTGTGTGATCGATATCATCTTGAAACCCTGCAACGATTCCGTCATCTGGTGAAGAGATAGGTGATTTGCGAATACTCCTCCAAATTGTCCAACAGACAGGGCAATCAGCATCCAGAGAGGTCACGAAGGACTCCCACGATGCATGTAGAGACAACGGGCCGTTGAGTAGCCACCTAGCAATGTACACAGTCTCAGGATTTTCAACACTAGCTGAAAATGGGAAGTCGGGCAAAGCTTGTCGGCAGAGTGTACAGAGACTCATTTTTTGTGCAGATCCTGGGTTTAGAATATATGAAAGAATTGGAATGTCACCTCAAAGAAGAAAACACTGTGAATACATGACATGATCTGATATTTACACGACGGCCTTGAGTGGTAGAGACGCCCCTGAAACATGGTCTGTTGGTAGGCACGCGTTTATCCGCGACTGAGGCACAGTTGGCCTGGTCTGACTATATGGGCCTGGAAGACGGGCCCAGAAGACATAATTGTTGCGTTGAGAACCTTGTCCGGACCTTACACATATTAACAGAGATATTACCATCTACTGCAAACTTACATAGAACTGAAAAAATTTTCCGCTGTGAGAAATTTTTACTCCCGTAAAAAATAATGCATATGCAATACCTATTTTTGTGATATGGCATCCCCATATTGAAATTAGAGCCAGTCAAGGAAGAACAAAGCTGCTCTGTCAAACCCATCACCTTATCCGATTTATCGATAAGCTATTATCACCCTTGGTATCAATAAGGTGACAATTAATCAGGGTATCTTGCTTGCAGTGCGTTTAGCTCGTTTGGAACGGCACGACTTATCACCTCACTAACAACTAGAGCCAGTCCTAGATCTTATTTTTACGCCGTGCATGTCTATCAAATCATATCATTACTAATATTTTGGTGATCTCAACTGACATCTGTCTCGTTTTCTAGCCACTCATCGCCATCTAAGTTCGGCACACGCTAGACTCGTCGGGAATAACAAGGATACATCTAGATCGGCTTAGTGAGTTGCAGGATGTGAGATTGGGCCCGCAAACAGGCCACGTGATTGTCAATCATCAGGACAAACACCAAGATGAGGGCAAACAAGCTTGTTAGGCAGGGCAGGCAGCAACCTGGGTGAATGACTGTATTTTACATATAAATTCTGACCCGGATTCCATAGACCTACTTAGACAATACAACTCATCTGTTCATGACCTTCAACTTTGACCTTGTTGACTGTANNCCGACCCGCTCTAGCTCACACAGGAGATTAGCTACCCTATAAGATAACTTTGACACGCCTGTTGGCAAGAATGCAACGCGTTTTTACGCGATTAGCTGTAGATAGCTAGATATTATGAGTTTTTAATTAATTTGGTATGTAAGTTTTATTATAAAAGACTTAAAATGCCTGATTATATTATACCAAAACCACGAATAGTATTTTGGAACACCATTCATATTCAACTTGCAGAAGCCCGCCATGTTTTTTTTTTTTAAAAAAAAAAATTTTAAGCTCCCGGATTCTTTTTCAGCCTAGATAATATATATTTTCGGAGAGAACTAATTATAAATATTATTACTTTATATTCCCCGTGTTGTTTTGCTATGTTATGAAAACGTATTCGTCTCACTGAGTTGTCTTGCTTCCTGATCCAATCTATTGTTAACTTCCC
>PVQB02000769.1:0-11369 GCA_002980475.2 Fusarium beomiforme | reverse complement strand
AAAGTTCCAGATATCATCTGATCGGATGCCATACTTCGCGATCATATTCGCCACAAGCCGAAACCAATTGCGGATAACGGTTGGATCTTCGCATTTAGCTCTCTGGTAGTCATATTTACGAAAAAAACGCGTCTTAAGCTCTTGGTGTCGCGTAACGAAGTTGTGAGCCCAGCGCTGGCCAACAGGTGGCGCGTCGCGGTCGGCAAGTAATTGATCAGCCATATCTTTCACATTACGCAGCCGGGGGGGGAATCCTCGCGAATCTAGGTTAAGAATAAAGTGAAGAAGAATCTCTTCCTCTAGATCAGATAGCCGGCGTGATTTTGGGATAGAATCGCGTCTTGATTGAATGCCATTCTGACGGCGACGTAAGGTCATATGATTAACCTTATATATATCTGCAGCGCGTCGGACGCTTAGCTTTGGGTCATTTTGAAGGGCCTGAAGGGCAAGAAGCATTCTAGCCTCATAGTTTGGGTCTGACATATCTGGTGGTTGATAAATCAATTGATCAATTGCAAAGTTAGGTGTAGAAGGGAAAAGTGTCACACTCACTTGCATGTCACACTCACTTATCATATACGTTATATATAATAATAATAACATTTTTCAGTATATTTACGAGATCTTTACCCCTATAGATATCTTAAACTGTATCTTGTAACCTCTCTTAGAATCTTTTAGCTTATACAGCAATAGTAGAATTATTAGCTGCATAAGGATTATCCTTAGTATACTAATCCTCAGCTAAGATGCTAAAGTTAAGGAGCAAAAAAGCTATCTCTAATGCAGAACGTTTAGATCTAGTATTATATAGAAGGTTATTTTGCTCCTATAGGTCCTGGTCTATAATAAGATAGGTACCTTCTTTATTGCTATTATTCTTAAGGTATTATTTGCTTAGGATATAGGAGAAGCTAGCTAGTATTATCTGTAGGGTGTGTATAAGTAGAGAAGTAAATATTATGGCAATTGACCCTAGATGAGAGAACATATCGGCTAGGGCTAATACTTAAGAAAGACCTAAAGAAGTGAGAGGTGGATCTCTTTGTAAGAAGTCTTTTAAGATATTATATTCTGATTTTGCATATCGAACTAGGTAAACTAAATAGGATATGGTACTTGTTTGAATTTTGAGAATAATATTACGCAAGGTATTTTGCAACATAGAGGTTCTCCTCTAATAAAAGCCATGCGGGGTGAAAGCGTGATCAAAGCCCAGCATAACATCACTACCCTAGCTCGGAGCTATTGACCACCTGTGTTTTGATCTATTGATGTCAAGCTGTTCAAAATCTCGTTAATGATTATAGAGATGGTGATTTTCTTCTTCCCTTTATTTTATTTTGCACTTATCGCTGTCTATTTTGATCTCTACTGCATCGAACGGAAAAGGCTGGCTTGGTAAGGACTTGTAAAGCCCTTGTCTTGAAAGCGACAACTAACTCTGCTCACAGACGCTTCCTTAAGGCGTTGGCGGGCCCTGAGCGGTTCAGGGGTGGTTCCTCTCCTGTTTTGATACCTTGATTTGATTGCAGTTCTCTCGAAAAAAAAAAAAAATACTTTAATCGCCAGCAAACATCTTCTAAACATGCTTCCACAGCCTGAGCGTCTTGTGTCTGGTAGGTTTGATGGCGGGCCCACAGGAGCTGGTCTCCGTCTCCTGTTAAGCTTGACCCACAAAACGATCCGTGCTCAGCGCCTGCACCACCATCGTTGTTGCACCTTTCATGAAGATTTTTGAGCCGGGTCAAGCTATAATAAACCACAACAAGCCACAACCCAAATAAATAGGCTACGCTATCTTGTCTGTCACCTATACGAATTAATAAGTCAGGCTCAAGGTCTAAGGCAAAATGCCCTGAAAGGTATGCTGCACAAGTCAACTTAGGCAATTGCCACTTACCTTTTGCTTTGCAGAATAAAACTGTAGCCTCTGTTGCAGCAAGCCGTGAGACCCGGCGGCAAGACCTGATTGCGGATCTACAGAGTCGATGGAAAGAATACGAACGGATGGGCGTAGCGGCCTCTATAGAGATGCAACGCGTTGCTCAGGCCGTCAACGTCCAGAACCAACTCTTAAAGAGCTTTCTTGGTGTGTGCGGGGTCTCGGAAGATGAAATTGAGCGGTATCTATTCACCCGCCAGGAAGATTATTGGGCATTGAATGTACGACCTCGATGCGACATATGTCGACGTTTATTACTTGGAATGACGCAAACGAGAGCCATGCCGACGGATGATCCGTCCCAGAGCTCCTTTGGATCTGCATTAAGCATGGCTGGAGACGCGGTGCCGATCCTCGCGTCGGTGTTATGAAATCCAACTCTGTTGACACCTGGCCGAAACCAGCCGTCATCTACCGACCCACCGATGGAATCGATACAACCCCGAGAAGAAAATAAAGGAGTATTCATACTTCAAGCAGAGGAACGGGGATTTCATCATCAAATGCATGCGGCAAAGTGATCTGACAACGCAACTGCCGACAGGTCCTCGGGCCCAACAGACATACTCACACCGCTCTCGCCGTTGTCCGACTCTTTTGGCTCATCAGATTCTATCATCCATCGTTCCAACGATGCAGACCCACTAGAAACCTCGTGTGACAAAGCGGCAGAAATACTCGTCGAACTTCACAGCCATGCAGATCCGTCGTGGGCTCGTTCGGCTCTGGGATGTCATGGAGATAGCAGCTGCTCTGTCAAGAACATCGAAATCTTTCAGCTCATGGGTCATGTCGACTAAGCGCATGTCGATAAGGATATGGAGTTTCACTATCTTGGAGTATACTGGAAGATATTAATATTGCTCGATTCTAAGAGAATTCACGCGTAGAAGATTGCGTGACGATGGATAGATGTAGATAGATTCCCCACCCTGGATATCGCAAAGGAGACGGAGCCGTACAGGGTCACGAGGTACAGTTAAATCACCTTAGGAGGGAAGTCAATTACATCAACGGCATCTTAAGTCTGATTGCCTTGATTATCAAGGCTTTCGGCAGGGGCAGCTCATTGGATTAATAAATATTTGTAACGGGTCAAGACTCTGTTGCTGTGGCCATGCCAACAGGCACAAAGTGGGATGAAGGAACATCAAAAGCTCTGATTACTTGTAGTCCTTTCTTTCCTTCCTTCTCTCCTCATCTTGAAAGTAAACAACATTGGAATAGATAGTTGGAATGCAATTACTATAAGCCAGTCAAAAACGGTAAGCGTGAATAACGATGAGCAGCAGTAGTGCTGACGGATTGTTTTCTAAAGTGCAGGGGACTCAAGCCCAATAGATCTTATTTGAGGGACGCATCGGGATTATTAAGTCCCATTGTTCCCTGGGGCTTCTTGGGATCATGTCTGGCGTGCGATAATTCTTCGGGTTGAATGGTGTGGTCAAAGTACTGCCCGTCGAAGTCGCGCGCAATCGTCTGTCAAGGCTATGGCATCCCGGCATAGACTCAGATGTTTCCTACGCTGGCCGGCGTATCAGGGTTCAAGTCAAGCACTCTCTTGCGAGCTTCCTTCAATTGTAGAAATAGCACTTCAGCCTCCTTCCATCGACCTTGATATGAAAACGTCAACACGAGGTTATTCATGCTGTTCAGCGTGTCTGGATGCTCTGTGCCAAGCACCCTCTTGGAAGGCTCTACCACTTGCACCAATAGTTCTTCGGCCTCCTTCCATCGATGTTGACGCATGTACGTTGATGCAAGATTGCTCATGCTGGCAAGCGTGTCTGGATGCTCTGCGCCAAGTACCCTCTTAGAAGGCTCTATCACTTGCACGAATATCGCTTCGGCCTCCTTCCACCGAGCCTGATGCATATATGTTGATGCCAAGTTATGCATGCTGGTGAGTGTGTTTAGATGCTCCAAACCAAGCAGTCTCTTGCGAGCATCTACCACGGGTATCAAGTGCTCTTCGGCCTCCTTCCATCGACCTTGGTGCATGTACGTTGATGCCAAGGTATTCATACTGTTCAGCGTGTCTGGATGATCTGCGCCAAGTACCCTCTTGGAAGGCTCTATCACTTGCACGAATATCGCTTCGGCCTCCTTCCACCGAGCCTGATGCATATATGTTGATGCCAAGTTATGCATACTGGTGAGTGTGTCTGGATGCTCCAAACCAAGCAGCCTCTTGCGAGCGTCTACTGCGGGTACCAAGTGCTCTTCGGCCTCCTTCCATCGACCTTGGTGCATGTACATTGACGCCAGGGTGTTCCTGACGTTCAGCGTGCCTGGATGATCTGCGCCAAGTACCCTCTTGAATGGCTCTATCACTTGCACGAAGAGATCTTCAGCCTCCTTCCATTGACCTTGATGCATGTGCGTTGACGCGAGCCTGAGCATGCTGGTAAGAGTTGCCGTGCTGTCTTGTAATAACTCGTTCCTGTGCTTTGCTTGATGCTGCAAATATCTCTCGAGACAACGTCTCGGATCCAAATAAGTGTTTGAATAATTGTCAGATTCGGGGTTCACATCTTCAGCGCAACTGGAACGAATACGAGCGCCCGCAAGGTGAACTGCAAGAGCAAGGTGTTGTAGATTCTCGCATATGCTCAGTGCAAGATCGTGGATATCTTCCGAAACTTCTGTAGCATTGAGGTTCAAGTGCCGCAACAGAAGGGAGATCGCATCTGAAGGTTCCATGATGCCCACCTGCAGTCTCTGGCTTCCAGGAGGGAGTACCTCAGCGCACTCAATGTCCCGGCTGGTAAGAATAATACTTCCACGTACTCCAGAGGGAATAACGTCACGTATCCCGCTGCTAAGGTCGCCCGCATTGTCAAGAATAACGAGCCATTCATCGTGCAGTTGGTTCCGACTTTGAAGCCAAGATAGGACAACAAGGACCGCGGGGTCATCTCTGAGAGCGGCCAGATTTGGCATTGCGCTGTTCGTCTCAGTCAATAGCTTTAGGTCACGAGCGCATCGCTGAAAACTAGACCGTATCGTCTCCTGGCTCCTCGCATCGATCCAAAGAATGGGATCATAATGGAGTTTGTGCCTTTCCACGTATCTGAGCGCCAACTGGGTCTTGCCAGCGCCCTCGAGACCGGAGATAGCCACCGCATGCGCTACTTGGTCCGATCTATTTAATGGTTTGTTGAGTTTTTCTTCGAGCCTATCAGAAAGGTTGCGCCTTTCTATGTAGAACTTGTCGGTTTCCTGCGGCACGGAGTACACTGATGCTGCAATCCGTGCACCTGTGTAAACGGTCATCAGTAAGCTTTCTGGACTGAGACAAGCATATTCGCATTCGTGTCAGGGTAAAAGGTGATTGTGCATATTCCGAGTAAGACACTTGACTACTTGAATAAGAGTGCGACCGTGTTTTAAACGGCTAAAGTAGGCGCGATAGGCTAGAGGGTTGGTTGGTTAGAAGCCGTAGTAGACGGTTAGGGAGATCGACCTCACACTTTCATCCTCTGTTGACTCGTTCGTATGACATTTTGGAATAAGGATTAGGCGCATGCTGGCCAAGAAACAAAGTGACGTTTACTAGGACGCACTCGGTTGGGGTAAAAAAAAAAGCATCGGCTTCCTCGATATGCAAGGCTGCCGATTACTTACTTGCGATGATTGCATCCATCAACTCAATGAGCTTGTTTCTTATAATCTTGTAATTGGAATCTCTCTCCGCGAATTTATTCAGTCCTGAATGATCTGTATAGAGACCTATGATTTCCGCATTGGGCCGGTCCAGCGTGACAGACTGCTCTTTGACGGCCTGCAACAGAGTTAATCAAGCGGTCTATCAAAAAAAATTATTCCGCCCTTGCTCACAATATCACTCCAGAGGCCCCAAAATCCCAGTGTCTCTCGCTTTTCGTGGAAGTTGACGATCCGCACATGGCCTGATATTGCCTCAAATTGCCGGTGCAGATCTTGAAGCTCAACAGAAGCGTAGGTTATCGCCTCTACAATAGATGGCAATGCTGCTAAGCCGAAAGCGTGGAAAACTTGAGCTGCTTTCACACTAAGCGATGTGGATGCGGAGCCGACATGTGGTGTCCCTAGGAATATAATTGCCTTAGTTTGCGGGAGGATGTTAACGAGGCGCCTTGAATGAAGATGTTGAGCTTTGAGTAGAGCCTTAGGATTCTGCAGTTAGCTTCCAATCTAGATGGGAAGCAGGCCC
Organism: Fusarium beomiforme; assembly: GCA_002980475.2. Classification (NCBI taxonomy): domain Eukaryota; kingdom Fungi; phylum Ascomycota; class Sordariomycetes; order Hypocreales; family Nectriaceae; genus Fusarium; species Fusarium beomiforme. Next base: position 5,226 of record PVQB02000769.1, on the reverse strand, counting down.
GTTCACGAAATTTGCCATGCGTATGGCGGCAGCAATGCAGGGATACATACTTCTTTAATTACAAGGCCGCCATAACTATGCCCAACGAAGATGATACTTCTCTCTGGGGTCTGTTAGCATTCAATTAGACAATCGTTCTCCAAAAGCTTGAGTCTGCTGACCTTCACTTCCATCGAAGTAACCTCCTCAAACAGCTCATGACCGAGTCGACTACGACGCTCCTCGATGGCATCATTTTTCCAGTATGAGTCATAGTTGTAGAAGAAGACGCGAGCGTGCCGTCGAACGTCTGGAGGGAGATCTTCGCAGAGAAAGTCACTGACCCAGTTGATATATTGCTTTCCTTGGGACGCGGGATCAGTGTGATTAGGGGAAACATTTTTAGCCAGCTTTTGCCACGTAGTATCAGGGTCAGACCCTAGGCCGTGTACAAGAATGATGCTGCAGATCGATGTAAGCGCAGAAGTCATATGGGGGAACAAACCATTTACTCGACGCCGGTCGCCCTCAGGTTAGAGTTAAAACAATCGACGGCCACGAGTTCAAACTTGCTCTTCCGGGCATAGTCCGAGTCGAGCCGTGACGGCATGAATATTTGCAAAATAAGCCGGGCTACCAGAAGGCCTAACCCCGCAGTCCAGAGCAGCCGGGGTCGCGAAGTTATCTCCATCGTGACGATCCAAATTTTGGGGATTGAATCACAATAATGTGCTGATGCAGATTCCGAGGTTGCTCATGAGGCATTGAGGCTAATAACAATGATGTGAGATATGAGGGCTTACGAAAGGTCGGGCTAGAAGTCATTGTGGCTTGAATAGAACTGACCAGGGAGGGTGGGAGTGTGATTAACTGATCATATCCCGACACCGCAAGAGGAATTTTGGGGGCTTTATTATTGCTAAGGTTTCAAGTTTAATTTTTAAGTTTGAGTTTGAGTTCCGCAAAGTCAGTGAGTCGAGTTTGAGTACGCAGGTAGGGTTCCAACAAAACTCAAACCTTCGTAACATCATTACCACCCTAGCTATTGTAGAGCGAAAAGACCAAAGCGCTTGCCCCGTGAAATAGAACTCAAGCCATTTGTTTCCAATAGCCATCGTTATCGGCAAGAAACTTAGCGCTGGACTGGCGACAGCTTAGCTCGTAATTCATTTCGGGCCAGTAAAGTGTCAATAGGGCCATCGAGCTCAGGTCCCCGCACTTAGCGGCATCGAAAAGTAAGCTTAACCTAAGGAAGAGATGGAGCGTATTGATCAAGGGGTCAGTATCATGCTCCACAACCCTCTCGTCAACCTCACCCTTTGTTGGAATGGGTCTTGAATGAGGGGTGCCGACAAGGAATCTAAGATTGAGGTCCAATCCCTTCAGGTATTGTGTTAGATACGCGGAGGGTAGCTCGAACACATGACGGGGTGAATTCAGTAGAAGATGGATGAGAAAAACTGGTCATCTTATTGATTGATGACTTGATGATGTTTTGTCTTCGTTGCTTGGTCTTGGTACGGGAGGATTGGAATCTCCTCGAGGGCGTAAGGTTTCAGTGTGGTCATTCACAGGGATTCAGTTCAATCATAGAAAACTTAATCCACGAGTACCTCCTTCACCAGTATTGACTGCCTAATGGGCAGGTCTCTGCACGTTGAGATTATAACACATGGTGGCTGATCCACGGTGAGTTGCCACCACATTTGTTTAGGACCTAATAGGCCAATACTGGGCCAATTAACCTGTTGGAGCCTTACCCCCTCTCCCCTAGGAGATGTTGGATACGCGATGGGGTAGGGTTGAATTCTGTAGATAGTGGACTAGAAATCGATAATCTTATTTATTGAAACCTTAATGAAGTATTGATGAAGTTTTATGATGTCCTGATGATGTCTTGTCTTGCTTTCGTCGTCATCGTGCGGGGTCGTTCTTCTTCAGACCTTCACCGCTACAAGCCACACATATTTGCCACTTTCAGACACACGATGGATGAATAGTGCACGCACAAGTGTAGTTTGTGAAGGTGGTCAATTGATCTGAAGCTCCATTATTGGTTCCTTCGATGATTGTGTTTTTAAGGGTGGTGGAGCAATGATAATACCCCTGTTAAAGACTCTAATAGACCTGAATTATAGCGACTCCCTATAGGTATATTGTACCTAGGATGATATATATTGCGAAGGAGTTCATATTGCCAATAGCGTGTTGCTTATTATTAGCAACACTGGATCTCGCGGGTTTAAGGTGAGCTTTGGTTTCCAAACGACTGAGATGATGCCATTTAAAATTAGGTAGGGAGACAGTTACTGTCAGACATTACGTGTATTCGGTCCATTGATCCAGATTGGTATATTCATGTTGTGTTCTGTTGAATCCTGCCCCTTAGAGGTTTTGCCATTTCGGTTGTAATCTGAAAGTATCCCTGCTTGCACGTCAAACCCAGTGCCTGTTCAACAGTTATATGTTGGGGCGCTCCACATTTCTTCTCACCAATCATCGAGCTCCCGGTTTGCCGCAAACGTCACAAACACGCAAGTCTCGTGACGTTAATTATGCGATCTCACCTCAAAAGAATCTCAACTTTGTAATACTTACCAAGACTCACTGTTGTAAAGGCTTCATTTGTCCCTGGTGGTTTAGGTCAAAAAACAAAATAACTTTTTTGCCGCCTCCTGACGCTACTATATTTAAGGACGCGTTTCTTTCTATGGAGAAATTCTTCTATAGATTGAAGGGCAGGGAGGGTAGATCGCAGCTTCGGAAGCAGAAGACTGACTTCACCCAAACCATCCACGACCCCGACGGAGACAGTTCCAAGCAGGTCGTGGATCAGCAAGATCCTGACCTCAGCCCTCGCGAGGCAGGTCCACCTGTCGATCCTCAAGATGATATCGTGACATTTACGGGGTTTGAAACTTGACTCTTAAGTTTCATGCCAGACCCTCATAGCCGAAATATTGTGGAACTGCCCACTGGACAGATCAATGTCGAGATTTTGATCATACAAGGTTCTACACACACATCTTCCACAACAACGAACTATAACTAATGATATAAGCGTGCAGGCTTCCCACCTGGAGATTACATCAATCTAACCCTCCACCGGACGAAGAAGCCTCGTTGCGCCGAAGAGTTCACCTTTACTATCCAGGGACCTTGGTATATGACCTTCAACCAAGTCGCCAAGCTGCTTAAAGAGCACGGGTACAGGGAACCCTACTCTGCCAAGCACGCAACCCTTGCCGTGAGGAACTGGAACGAGGACAAGGCCATGCCAACGGAGTTCCAGATTTGCGCCGTCGACGGACCGTCCTGCTACGCGGAACCAGGGCTGCTCATTAACAGAGATGAGTCCATCGGGAGTTTCACTGACGTTCTTCGCCAGCTCAGGGTCCGCTGCAAAGATGGCAAGGCCGTGACAACATCGTTCCCTGCAGAGCTGGAAATCACGTTCCATCGGACTTTGAGACTTCCAGAGGAGGGCGAGCTACACTACCAGTCTCATAGACTATGTCATATCCCGGTCATGGGCATAGCGAGTATCTCGAGGCAATTACAAAACTCAAGTAATGCTAGCCTCACGAATATGGCACGTAAGGGTGGAGTGTTCTTCACGCTCTACCAACGCGAGCCTATGTTTCTATCCTTCAAAGCCACAAGTGATAGCTTCGCAATTCGATCTCTTGTCGGTGGTGTTAACGCCATTTCTGGCCTACCGTGGAATTCGCCGGTGCCTCGGCAGCTGTCAAAGCAAGATTACCTGTATGTGCCGACGCAGAAGTATCTGGACGGCATTGCTGTCGGGAAAAAGACGGTAAGGCAGTTCGTTGCGATGCCGTTGGGGTAAGGATGCTCTGTTGAGAAACAGGTCAGGGTAAGGAAAACGTGGGTTGCATGCAGCTTGAGATCACCCCAGGAAGTCAATGGTATGTGAGGGGGTTCCTCGCCAAGCATGCTTCTCCGTCGCCGCATGACACGCCACGGAGCTTGAACACAGACCTCCTTGTTTTTGACTGGAAGAGCTTTCACCAAGGGGTGTTACCTGGCATACAATACAATACAATACAATNNGGCTTATTTGGCCGATAGGGCACTAATCACTAATGCTTACGTATATTGCCCCATTTTCGTCCTCTTCTCCCTGAGCCCATGCTATGCTACACATTGCTTCATTTGTGTCCGCATTTCTTAGAGCCCAGACTGTACCTTGCTATTCATTATATGAATTATAATAGGTCTCCTTAAGCCCATAATGCGCCTGTTTCTCAATTTTGCTTTTCCTTTTACCCTATTGCTCCCTGCATTTTCCCCTGATTTACTAGTATAGCTAGCGAACTAGCTTAAAGGCTATTCTTCAAGTGTTCAATATTCTATCTATAGCGGCTAAAGCGATATCCGCTTATATGAGATAGGGTATTTAGTGTTTAGTATAAGTAGGTTAGTAATAGTAAGTAGGTGAGATTCCTGCAATCTTGTTTCAGTATTATGTATCAAGTCGGCCTATAGTTATATAAATCGTATAGTATATAGGCTGCCTATATATTTAGTGTTTACTTTGCGTTACCTAATTGAGATTTTCCTTTTAGGTAAAATGAGAGGTTTCCTCTTAATATCTGTATATACTATTACAGTTCTATATATTACCTATTGTATATATTAAAAGAGAAAGTACTTTACTGTCTCTATTATCTGTATATATATTACTATAATGCTGCTATTTTGATCTAAAAGAGGTACCTATTTAGTCTAGCTATTCCTATCCTAAGCTGTAATAATATACTAGCTTCTCTCTATAATAAGCTAATATGGAGCAATTAGGTATACTTACCTAGGAGTGTAGTATTAACCTTTTTTAAAAACCTCCTAATATTATCTAATAGCTCTTTCCTAATATACTTACCTAATTAAGCTATATCCAAGGTTATTAATCGCATTCTAAGAAACTTCTAGGCTAGGATAACACCTTCTCGGCTTATAGCTCGCACTTCTTTTTTAGCTATCTTTAAGAGCCTATATTTAACACTCATAGGTATCTATATCATAGCTAACGTACATGATAAGCGGGTGCAACAGACAAGCGAGTGCAACAAAAAATCCCGCAATTTACATCTTCTCAACTTAATCAATTAATTTTCAACCACCAAATATGTCAGACCCAAATATTGAGGCTAGGATTCTTCTTGCACTTTGTGCCCTTGAAAATGACCCAAAATTAAGTCTCTGACGCGCCGCAGGCATCTACCA